>JANJGK010004882.1:37500-52500 GCA_039081455.1 Macrobrachium rosenbergii
TATATATATATATATATATATATATATATATATATATATATATTTTTTTTTTTACGTTTTTCCGTGGTTTTAGTTTGAAATATGCTCTGTGAGACAGGTAGCAACAATTTACGGTAATTTAGCCTTGTGATTCTGACTTTGTGGGTACGGGAAAACGTAAAAAAAGAGGAAAACAAAGGAGAATTTCATATGAGCTTAGGGCTCTTGTTACTGAGGGAAATATTACGTAAAACACGTGGGCAAATTTAAAGGAGTGTATTTACATAAATGATATCAGTACGGGAAAGAGGAACTCAAGTAGATTACTATCCTGAAGGAGATTCCTACGGGATTGAATGAAACTGGGGGATTCCAGACACGGTCCGAGAAGCTTCCACGAAATAGGATCCCTCTGAAATGAGAGATATGCACATTATACGCCAGTAATGAAAATAGACAAAAGAATAATGAATTCGAAGCTGCACTGAGGGTGCCAAAGGAGTAATAAAGAATTAATACTGCCGATGCAAGAGGTGCACGGACATTAGACAAGGGAGATTTCTGGCTTTCTCTTTAAGAAAATATTACGAGACAAAAGCGTGACTGAAATGGGGCTCTTCCAGGGCACTTTACCTTAGCAGATTTTCCGAGGGCGCGTAGAAGGCGGTCCGTGGATGACTTGCGATTTCCGAGGACGAGTTTCTTCCACGTGGTGAGATGCAAGGGCTTCCGTAAAAGGGGCAAGGCGATGGGGACTCCTCGAAACTCCAAGCAATGGCGTGTGGGCTCGAGGAATACGGTCGAAGGGCACGAGGAAAAGTATACTTTGGGAAGGGCCACGTGGTTAGGATGCAAGGGCATCGGTGGGGCCAGGTGTTGAGGACGTCTTCACAAGTTCACTCCATATCTTCCAGCCCGCGTGTGTGGAGACCTCGTGGGCTTTTGCCTTTTATCCCCTCCTATGGGACAGGGGTGCACCCAACACAGATGCTTTGACTCATTGCACCTGCTGCCCGCAGGGGAGGTTTTGGCCTGTAGGAGAAACGCCCAAGCCAGATTACTTTTGCCTCGAAGGAAAGATCTTTATCAAAAATGGGAGCGCCTTTAATCTTTTAAACCCCTGTTTTTAAGTCGATAGACAGATGGTCTATCGATCGGCCGGCTGGCAGTAAATGAAACACGACAGAACAACCAACAACAACAAAGGAGGGGGGGGGAGGCAATTTGCTAGCGAATTCTTGCTAATCATAATACCTCCCCATACAAGATGATGTACATACCTCCTTCGGGTGTGTACATCGATATTCAAGAATGAGCGGCAAATGCTTTACGTTACTCTACATTCTGCCTTGCAATGAACTTTACTCCTAAGGGTTTTATGAAGCTTGGTTACTTTTAATAACACATTGGGACAATTTTCGTTAACAGAACGCAAAGTGATTTAAACACTTGCAAAAGAATAATTACTTTAGATTTGGTTACCCACTGGTAACTTTATAATGTGACTCGAACAATTGTGAATTATAGGACCAAGTATATGAGGCTATGGCCAACAAATGAAAAGAAAGAATTAAAATACACGGTTACTTAATTTTAGATAAAATGCATGCGGTTAGTACAATCTGCCTTGAAGAGGCTGTGTAAATGAAAAACAGCGTTTATTTTTGTAAATGACATCCCCTTTTACGCGATACTGTAATGGCTATACATATTCGCATTGATAATATATCTTCGTTTTAACGTACTTTGCTTAGCCGGCCCCACACGGATTTTGACAGCCGTATGCGGGCGAGAGTATTCGCGAGGTTTTAATTCGCTAACCTTAAACTACGCTAATTTTATGCGTCCACTGCCTACTCAATGTTATGACGGGGCGAGCAGACAAAAGATGTGGGGTAGGACAAACAGAGATCTTGGAAGGAATGGAAGGGGGAAAAGGGATAATAATAACAAAAGGATAATTACCAAGACGTTACGAATGAAAACTTGACCGCATATGAAAGGCGGGACACGTCTCTCAGAGCTTACGAAAGGGGCATTTAAATCACAAGGGCAAGAGTCTATGACTCGCGATTTTTTTAAAAGAAAGATAAATAAATGACTAAAAGAAGGTAAATGATATTGGCAGAGGAGCTAAGGGAAAAAGAGTGAGGGTTTTATTGTGTTAGGCGGGAATTTATCGTCCTTTGCCTATAAATTACGGCCCGGACTATCACTTCAGTCCCAGGGCGAGGAAAGTGCACCCGAAGGGCGCGACTCCTTCAGGAGGGGCTGACACGCACGCCCGGTGCCAAGGTGTGGGCGCAAGGGCGTGCCACTTCTCACTCTGTTATTCTTAAAGACTTGTACATTGTGTGGGGAATGGTATCCCGTATTTAATTGCCTCTTGTGGGGATAATTTAAGGGAAGATTAGTAGAGGATGGTAAGAGAGAGCAGTTCCTGAGGAACGGAAGAAGATAGAGGAGGGTCTGACATCCCCTTCTGGATTAGGGGTGCCAAGACCTTCGAAAATGAAATGGTGGCACAGGTGCCATGGGAGCTCTAGAGCTCTTTGTAAATTACCTGGAATGTCCCACGCCCGTGGTAATTTCGCCTCGAGTCTTTCTTAATGGGACAGTCGTCCTCGGCCGGGGAAGCGGAGGGCCCGCGACCGGAGGGCGGCACGGAGTACCACCTGGGCCTGCTGATGCGACAGCTGACGCAGGAGTGTTCCGTGCGGGTTCTACCATGATCCGTCGCGGCTCTTGTAGTTCATCGGCCAAGTGAGATATGGCAGAATCCTGACTTGCAATTGCGTCGGCGACGGGCTGAGGCAGAGAGGAGGCGGTCGGGGGTGGCGTGAGCGGCTCGCAGGTAACGTTGACCAGCTCAGGCACGGGTTGCGAGGCCGCACCTGCAGGTGAGCTTCCGCGGTGGTCGGGAGGAACCGTCTCTCTGACCGACGCTGGTAGCGGTGCCAGGCCGGGGGAAGAGAGGGGGTCCTGAGTTGGATCCCGTGAATGGAGATCGGCGTAGCGCTCTGGCGTTGGCACTAGGGCAGAGTCAGGCGCTATCAGGGGTTTCTTGGGCTCGTCGGTCAGGACGGACGAAGCTTGGCCCTGCTCGGGGCATGCAAGTGGCACCGGCAGGAATTTGGCATCTCCTGAGGGGAGATTTGATTGGGGCCCTGGCACTGGCACTGAGGCAGGGCCGGGCACTGGAATGGGATCGGGAACCGATCGAGGGGGCCACTGTACATTGTACTCAGGTGGCACTGGTGGGGACTGCACGTCCTTCTGGTACCCAGGGGGCGCCAGTCTTGGCTGAGGGAGAAGCGGGGGAGGATTACTCGCGCCCGCGGAATGATTCGGGGAATGTGGACCCCTAGATTGTCGTGATTTCGGCAGGGACTGGAAGTCCTGTCCCAGGATGACGTCATAGCCTCCGGGGAGATGGCTTGCTACTGCAAGATTGCACATTTTGGATTGGTGAGGTCGTGAGACTCTCAATTGGACCGTAGGGAGTATCATCTTAAATTGATTTATTCCCTCGATCGTGACGAGTTTTCGTCTATTGACGATAGCTCCGTAGGGAACTCTGTCCCTTCTGATGAGGGAGATTTGCGCGCCCGAGTCCTCGAAAGCAGTGACTCGGCGCGCGGGCTCGCTACCTCGTGGAGGGGCCACGTATACAGGCCCTTCGGCGGGAGGGCCTAATGACTGGGGATCTGTGACGGCCAAGGCGACGGTGGGAGTATTTACTTTATTATTGCGTGGGCATTTTGCCCATGCGGGAGAATGGCCATAGACCTTGCACGCCGTGCAAAAGGTCTGGCTAAAGTCTTTCCGCGCTGCCCCTGTGGAGGGCGCAGGCGAGTTATTTGTAGGTTTTCCGGGAGAGAGAGGAGCCGGTTTCTTGTTCCGGCACTGTTCGGAGGAATGCCCCGTTTTCTTGCAATAATGGCAAGTTAGGGGCTTGCCCGAGTTCCCATTTTTGTGGGAATTTGAACCTCCGAGGAGGGACGGGGGATTTATTTTCCGCCCCATGGATCCTTCTTGAGGGTGGTGAGTTTCCCACATATCTGCTATTCGGCAACACTCGGTGAGTGTTGCTGGGGCTTTTTCCACTATATGAGTGGCGAGGGCAGGAGGGGCGTAGCGCAGGAAATGCTCGAATTTAAACCGCTCGAGTACCTCGGCGGTGTTAGTGGCTCCTTCGGAATCGAGCCATTTTGTTAATGCCCGCTCCGAATGGTACGCCCAATCGGACCAAGTCTGGCCTGCTTCTCTGGGCTGCTCTCTCCAACGTCTCCTCCACCGCTCGGGGGTAATCTCGTACGCCTTCGTAACTGCTTGACGTACGGCTTCCCAGTTTCCCCGATCGTCTGCGGGAAGGGCGTGGTAGGCAACGAGGGCCTTTCCGCCCAGGAATTTAGTGAGAACAAGGGAGAGTTCCGCGGGGGAGAGATCGCACCACTCCAGGACTCGTTCGGCCCTTTCAAGCCATACTTCAGGCTCGGACTCGGTCCATTTTGGCATGAACGAGTGAGCTTGGCTGAGGGCACTCATCCCCGCGGCAGGGGGCGGGGGGGGTGGCGGGCTGTCGTTCTAGCATCTGGAGCTCGTGGGCGCGCTGTCGCTCTCGATCTTCCCATTCTCGTTCCTCCCTTTTCTCTTGGGCGATTCTGTCTCTCTCCTCTCGTTGTTCTTGGGCAATTCTGTCTCTCTCCTCTCGTTGTTCTTGGGCAATTCGTTCCCTCTCTCTCTCTGCACGTTCTTTATCCTTCTCCTGCTCTTGGGCAATTCTTGCCCTCTCTCTCTCCTCACGTTCTTTATCCTTCTCCTGCTCTTGGGCAATTCTTGCCCTCTCTCTCTCCTCACGTTCTCTCGCTCTCTCCGCCTTGGCATCGTCCACTCGCTCTTGAACCCATGCTCTCAGATCTTGCCCCGATAGTCCCATGTCCTTCCCAGCGGACATGTAGAATTTGAAATCCTCGTTTTGTTGGGCTCTGGTATTAGCCATTTTGAAATAATGGTTATATGATATGTCTGAAAAGACTCAGGTTGTCTGAAAAGACTCAATTGCAGGAATCTGAAACACTCAATTGTTCAGACGGCAGGAGAATGGATCTGTCTGAATACGACAGGTGATTAGTAAGTCTGAGGAGACTTTTGTTAAAATTTGATATGTCTTGGAAAGACGTGGTTGTTCTTGGCGAACGAATTTTAATGTGTGTCTCGGAAGACGTAGTTGGATTTTGTCACGCTCGGACTTGGCCGGCTGTAGCGTGAAGTTAAGGAGTTGTTCTAACGAACTAGACTGATCAGTCCCGTAAGGGCTTAGATGTGTGTGAACTACACTATATAATGTCTCAAAAGGACTTAATTTTGGGTTCCCGCAGGAATGAGAAATTCTCGCCACGTGCGACGTAGAATTTTTGTATGAGTCTCTGAGGACTGGAAGTTGGAGAAATTCTCGCCACGTGCGACGTAGAATTTTAGGAGTCTCTGAGGACTGGAGTTTGGAGGAATTCTCGCCACGTGCGACGTAGAATTTTAGGAGTCTCTGAGGACTGAATTTGGAGAAATTCTCGCCACGTGCGACGTAGAATTTTAGGCGTCTCTGAGGACTGGAATTTGGAGAAATTCTCGCCACGTGCGACGTAGAATTTTAGGAGTCTCTAAGGACTGGAATTTGGAGAAATTCTCGCCACGTACGACGTAGAATTTTAGGAGTCTCTGAGGACTGGAATTTGGAGAAATTCTCGCCACGTGCGACGTAGAATTTTAGGAGTCTCTGAGGACTGGAATTGGGAGAAATTCTCGCCACGTGCGACGTAGAATTTTAGGAGTCACTTAGGACTTGGAATTTGTGGAATTTGGAGGAATTCTCGCCACGTGCGACGTAGAATTTTAGGAGTCACTTAGGACTTGGAATTACGATTCGTCCCTTAGGACTTAGAAATTACTAACGGGAAACCCAAAGAAAAATGTTTGCTGGGAAATGAATGGGGGAGAAAAAAAAAAAAAATGCTACACACGCGGGCATGGGCGGGGGTGGGGGGTGTGTGCAGGTCGTTTGGCCAACACCGGAGGTATTTTTAGATTCTGGGTGAATGAAACCGTATATGTATAGACCGTCTGGGATTCCGGGGAATTTCCCAGTCGTCTGAGAGGATAACAGTACAACGGCCTAGTAATTTTCCCTATAAGCGGAGTTTAAATTTCGCTTTCCTAACACCTAACTCGAATTCTAACTACACTGAGAGAATTTCAGCAATGCAAGCTGACTTCGTCGTGTCCCACGTGGGAATTTTATTCGCGCCTAAATAACAGTTCGCTAATTCGAAATGCGAAGTAAAATTTATCACAGAGGAATTTCTTTCGCACTATTCCTCGAAGCAAGAATATGGCAAGGATTTTAACACAGGAATTTCGCACTATTCCTCGAAGCAAAGGATGGTTAGCACTGGTTATTTCCTAACTACCTATCCTGAAAGGCATGCATTAACGAATCTAATACGGCGGTTCTTTTCTCTCAGTGATTACATGCGTCCCTATTTCTAATTCCTAGGAACAGTCACGATTGTAAAAAGGTTTTGCTAAGAGTAACACATTACTTACGTGGAATTTTCTGGATCTGTGTGCTGGTTTTACACAAAAGGTTCGTAATTGTCTCGTACCCAGCTTAGCTTTGCTAACAGCTGATCTGGCAAGTTGCAAATGCAATAAAGCAACACTAGGGGAACTGCAACTGCAAAACGAGATCTATGGCCAGGTCGCCATTTTTACGTTTTTCCGTGGTTTTAGTTTGAAATATGCTCTGTGAGACAGGTAGCAACAATTTACGGTAATTTAGCCTTGTGATTCTGACTTTGTGGGTACGGGAAAACGTAAAAAAAGAGGAAAACAAAGGAGAATTTCATATGAGCTTAGGGCTCTTGTTACTGAGGGAAATATTACGTAAAACACGTGGGCAAATTTAAAGGAGTGTATTTACATAAATGATATCAGTACGGGAAAGAGGAACTCAAGTAGATTACTATCCTGAAGGAGATTCCTACGGGATTGAATGAAACTGGGGGATTCCAGACACGGTCCGAGAAGCTTCCACGAAATAGGATCCCTCTGAAATGAGAGATATGCACATTATACGCCAGTAATGAAAATAGACAAAAGAATAATGAATTCGAAGCTGCACTGAGGGTGCCAAAGGAGTAATAAAGAATTAATACTGCCGATGCAAGAGGTGCACGGACATTAGACAAGGGAGATTTCTGGCTTTCTCTTTAAGAAAATATTACGAGACAAAAGCGTGACTGAAATGGGGCTCTTCCAGGGCACTTTACCTTAGCAGATTTTCCGAGGGCGCGTAGAAGGCGGTCCGTGGATGACTTGCGATTTCCGAGGACGAGTTTCTTCCACGTGGTGAGATGCAAGGGCTTCCGTAAAAGGGGCAAGGCGATGGGGACTCCTCGAAACTCCAAGCAATGGCGTGTGGGCTCGAGGAATACGGTCGAAGGGCACGAGGAAAAGTATACTTTGGGAAGGGCCACGTGGTTAGGATGCAAGGGCATCGGTGGGGCCAGGTGTTGAGGACGTCTTCACAAGTTCACTCCATATCTTCCAGCCCGCGTGTGTGGAGACCTCGTGGGCTTTTGCCTTTTATCCCCTCCTATGGGACAGGGGTGCACCCAACACAGATGCTTTGACTCATTGCACCTGCTGCCCGCAGGGGAGGTTTTGGCCTGTAGGAGAAACGCCCAAGCCAGATTACTTTTGCCTCGAAGGAAAGATCTTTATCAAAAATGGGAGCGCCTTTAATCTTTTAAACCCCTGTTTTTAAGTCGATAGACAGATGGTCTATCGATCGGCCGGCTGGCAGTAAATGAAACACGACAGAACAACCAACAACAACAAAGGAGGGGGGGGAGGCAATTTGCTAGCGAATTCTTGCTAATCATAATAATATATATATATATATATATATATATATATATATATATATATATATATATATATATATATATATATATATGTGTGTGTGTGTGTGTGTGTGTGTGTGTGTGTATAAATATGTATATGTCTCCTCCCGAAGGAAAATCTTAGTAATGAAAAATATGTAAATAGCAAAAACCGGATTGTTTAAGTGACGTGCATACAGCAGTAAAACATTAACAAAAAGTGACATAACTAGACTTGTTTACTCACTGTAAATACCTTTGATGCAAAATACTGTCGAAGACCTCACTTTTATTTAATAAATGAGAAATATTGCGTTAGACGTTTGTCCATTAAACTTTAGGCTTATATTTTTCCTTTTCCTCGCCCAAGGTGTCATATGATGAATCCATTTTTTTCTCTCATTACGATTAGCATATGAAATAATTTACTTCAATTACGTGTCAATCTCTTCTTATTCACCGCACCCATCTAATAATTTTAAGTGTTTCATAATTCTCAAACATTAATTTTCAGTGTCTATTCTTCATCAGCACTCAACAGTAAAGTGAGCATTAAATGAACAAGAAAGGAACTCGCCATCTCTAGAATTTATTTACATCTGTGACTTCTATTCCTATTTCTCACTTGAAGATTCATCCCCAACCGTTACTTTTTTATGATCAGAGGCTGAGTAAGCTGATACAACTTTCATCGACTTTAATCCTGAGAGGAATGAAACGACAACAAGAAGTTTCCGATTTGCTTATGAAGATGAGATATGCTTATGACTTCTTCCATAAATTGTTCCTTGTTTTCTGTATAATTTAATTTAGCATTTTAATACTATCCAGTTATTTGGTTTACTCTCATAGCAAGGAGGTGTAGCAGTTACTCTTGTTCATTAGTTAAGTACTTAATTTCTCTCTTTTTTTTTTTAAGAACAATTTGTCCAACTTGTTCGTTGATATTGGGCCCTAAATTACGATATGCTCTGACCCTTCTTTAAAGGTTGTAATCAACAGAATGTACTCGTATTATGACGACTTGGTCCTTGTTCTTTATAAGGGAGTATTCTGCCGATGAACCCGTGTTGTCTATTTGCTTTTAACTTCTCAGAACAAGAGTGCTTTTACTGACTTTATTTTTAATCTGTTTTGCTCAAAAAAATTAATTTTTGTATCACCATTTTGAGTTCTTCCCGGTTGTCTTTACTCATTATTTTGCTAAGTTATAATTTTCTGGTTTATTTTTAGCAAAAGACTTTACCATTACATTTTAAGAACTGAAAAAAAGACTGTTGGGTAAGAATTGAAATGAAATATCTTGTTATCTCCCTTCTTGTGAAGGACGCCTCCTGCATTACATGTTCATATTTCTCTTTCTGTCATACTCGTCATTGCTGCTTTGGTCTGCAAGTAAGGTATACTCGAACGCTGTCTTTTATCCTGTCAATCTCCTGCGACTCTCCGGACGTCTACCAGCTATATCAGTTTTCTGTCAGATTCCTCCCTCAGAAAATGGTAACCCTAACATATATACTTCATGTAGTTAAGTAACACACACACACACACACACACACACATATATATATATATATATATATATATATATATATATATATATATATATATATACATATAATTAAATATACTATATATATACATATATGTATATATATACTGTATATATATATATATATATATATATATATATATATATATATATATATATATATATGTACATTCATATACGTGTATATATATATATATATATATATATATATATATATATATATATATATATATATATATATATATATACATATATATATAGTGTATAATATATACACTCATATATGTATATATATGTGTGACACCTGGCCCCTGTGGACAATTATCCCAAGGACAAGTATCCCCCAGGACAATTAACCCCCTTTGTTATATGCTGTATACGGAAAAGGATAATTTTTAAATTGAGTTTTTTGGTAATAGTAAAAAAAATGATGGGGTATTCAAAACCTCAAAAAATCAGAAACGTAATAAAAATTAGTTTTGGGTTTTTTAAATATTGGGGGTTAAAATAATTTTCATAAAAAAAATTACCAAAAAACATAAGAATCGATAAATTTAAGAACAAAAGTTCAGAAAATAGAAGAAAAAAATAAAAATGGAGGATCCATAATTAATTTATCAATTGATGTGGGAACCCGGTAAACTAATTCAAACAAACCAATCAACGAATCTGAGAGAGATAAATAAAAAAAAAATAAACTATAAATGATAAGGAAATTTATTTTAAAAAAATCATTGTAAGAATGTTTACATTGCAATACGAAGATTAAAATGAATATTAGATTGATTAAAAGACATGGAAACTTTTAAATCACTTTCTAAAAATGTAAATTACAAGAGATTCCTCACAGATATTGCATGCACTTCTATTTGCATAATTTCTTACTGCTCTAACAATACGTTTCGAAACATCAATATTTTTTCTAGATGGCTGTTTGTCGATACCTGCCGAAAATTGAGTCATATAAACCTACTGTAATGCTTGCTCTCTTTCCCCCCTCCCCTACCCCTACCTTTCCCTTCCCCCTCTTCCTCCTCCTCCCCTTCCACCTCCTTTATCCCTCCCTTCCCCTAGCGGGTTCCGTTCTCAGCTACCACTCTGTTGGCCGCGAGTTCGAATCACCGACCGGCCAATGATGAATAAGAGGAATTTTATTTCTGGTGATAGAGATTCATTTCTCGCTATAATGTGGTTCGGATTCCACAATAAGCTGTAGGTCCCGTTGCTGGGTAACCAGTTGGTTCTTAGCCACGTAAAATAAATCTAATCCTTCGGGCCAGCCCTAGGAGAGCTATTAATCAGCTCAGTGGTCTGTTTAAACTAAGATATACTTAACTTTTTCCCCTTCCCCCTCAAATTTTCAAGATTAAGTGACCCAACGGGTCACGGGTGATCTAGTGTATCTTAAAACCTTCCAGGCAACAACCAACATTAGACTGGAAACTTCTGTTCCACCTTTCCGCAGCATTATATGGTCTTGGCATTTCATCTGTCGTTCTGTTGCGCATATTCCACAGGTCTATTTTCAACACTGGTTCTCACCGTCTTCTCAAAGTGATCTTGTAACGGGTACGTTTCAGGAGGAAGTATTTCACAAAGAGTTTCAAAAGCTTTTTCAACATCACAGGTACGAACAAAAGCTACAGCAGCTAACATTTTCATAGATACGGGAAACTATTAATCACGGCTTTTTCAAAATCTACCTTGAAGTTTTTGGCGCCTAATCTTGTTTTAGTAATCTTAGATGCCCAAGAAAATTAGTATCAGATAAAAGAGCGTAAATTATTGGTATGAATGGTCATTGGGCAGTCCATGGATTGTTTATAACTGTGAAAGTATCCAGAGAACTGTCTTGAATGTTCCCTCCAGATACCAGTGCCGCGCTCTGCATAAATAATCCAGGTTTTCACGCGTTATAAAAATCAGAATTCTTTTTTCAACAGGGCCGGAGTCGTTCAGCAAAAAATATTGGCCATGTTGTGTTCTTGTATGCTCGTTCGTAAAAACTAATTCTTCGGCGTTTAGAGGTACAGGCTGTAAGTGAGACGAACAATCTCGCTGACGTCAAATGTTACGTTTTAAGTGGTGAATTGGAGGCACATTTGCTCCCGTTTCCTCTGTATTGGTAGCTTGCGTTTTAGTTTTCTGTAAAAGAAAACTATTGAGATGGCTATTTGTCTGTCCGTCCGCACTTTTCTATCCGCCCTCACATCTTAAAAACTACTGAGGCTAGAGGGATGCAAATTGCTATGTTGATCATTCACCCTCCAATCATCAAACATACCAATTTGCAGCCCTCTAGCCTCAGTAGTTTTTATCTTATATAAGGTTAAAGTTAGCCACGATCGTGCGTCTCGCACTGCTATAGGTGTCAACAACGCAGGCCACCACCAGGCCGTGGCTAAAAGTTTCGTTGGCCGCGGCTGAGAGTTTCACGGACCGCGGCTCATACAGCATTATAAGCTGTACAGAAAACTCGACTGCGCAGAAGAGACTTCGGCGCATTTTTTCCTTATTTATCTTGTGGATAGTTTTAGCGACTTCATTTTTGTTCCATCTAGCGCATGGGTATGATCTTAAAGTCTACCAACAATTTATTTTCGTTGGTTATGCATTTTCTCTTCAGCTTTGCAGGTGGCTTTGTTTCTGAGTTCTTCACACTCAAACGACACAACACCATTTGCTAAGTCTTCTTGTTCAACATAAATATATCCACCATAAACTGGTCTGTCTTTTCCTCTATCACTTTCTATAAATTATATGATGCTTAGGGGCTTACAGTCTTTTCTCTAATGCTAAAGAAGAAAATTTAAATGCATTTCAAAGGAAACCAAAAATGTAAATATATTTAAAAAATGTATTCAAAAGCTATTAAAAGTGTAACTGTTGTTGTTATAATCGTTAAAATTGAATGTATTCAAAAGCAACTGCTATTGTAACGATTGCTAAGTTGTTGTAGGTAATATGGCACTCAATGACATTTTACTGAAAAAAATTATTTTTTCGTTTCTAAATTTAGAAGCTATCCTTTTCTCCAAACAGAATATAATATCGGGTGTAATTGTCCTTGGGGGTAATTGTCTTAGGGGATAGTTGTCCTCGGAGGTAATTGTCCAGGAGGGGTAATTGTCCTGATACCATATATATATATATATATATATATATATATATATATATATATATATATATATATATATATATATATATATATATATATATATATATATATGTGTGTGTGTGTGTGTGTGTGTGTGTGTGTGTGTGTGTGTGTGTGTGTGTGTGTGTACTGCAGGGGCCGGAAGAAAATACTGAAAAGCACTTATGCCTTCTAACATTTCCATCTGGCTCTTGCATTACATTTAGCCACGTGATCCTGGTGACGGTATAGCACACACACACACACACACACACACACACACACACACACACACATATATATATATATATATATATATATATATATATATATATATATATATATATATGAAATATTTATCACACCGTGATTTATATACAATCATGAAGCTACAAATGTCGCTTAATATCAAATTCACGCTACCTCGGGAGTATCCCGATAAGGAATTATCACCGAAGGGGAATTTATAAGTGATAAATGGATTGGTACTGCCAGGTCGCGATCCCACGACACAGCACTTATCCAGCAACTCCAGTCGACGTTCTACCACTGAGCTATCAAGAGAGGTATAAGTTAATGCCGAGTTTTCTGTACTTATCTTACCAGCCGCGAGCGGGGAAATGCCGAGGCTAAGTACAATTTCACTGCTCGCGACGGGTAAAATAAGTACAGAAGCTCGGCATTAACTTATACCTTTCTTGATAGCTCAGTGGTAGAACGCCGACTGGAATTGCTGGATAAGTGCTGTGTCGTGGGATCGTGACCCAGCAGTACCAATCCATTTATCGCTTATAAATTTCCCTTCGGTGATAATTCCCTATCAGGATACTCCCAAGGTAGCGTGAATTTGATATTAAGCGACATTTGTAGCTTCATGATTATATATATATATATAGGGATGATACTCTTGTTCAAAATGTCAGTAGTTTGTCCATATATATAATACGCTTTGTTGAAGAGCATCTGTAGCGTTATTTGACTTGAGCATCAATTGATGCCAGGGTCAGTAGAAATGGGCCACCTTCCATATTACTGTTTGTATCCTCAGCCAATTCGCTCAAAATCAAACAATACGTTTGTGAAGTGTTGGGAGCAAACGTTTGCAGGGGAAAGTCCTTACAGAGTATTGCTTGGTTTTTCCACTTTCCTTCTCAGCTGATGTATTGGATTCTTTATGTGTTCATTTAAAGAACTTTACTGATGTTCGAGCTTTTAAATTAAAACCTTATTTACAAAAATCGTTTCAATGTCTTTGAAAGGCCTGGGTCTGAATCATATGAGTGTATTCGAGAAAAACGTTCTCTCTTTTGTTAGGATTTCAGCAAATCACCGCCATAACTTACAAACTTGGAATTATCGCCCTGAGAAAAATTACACGAATAAACAAGTAAAAAATGCGCCGAAGTTTTATCGGCGCAATCGAGTTTTCTGTACATCCGCTACAGCGTATAATCAAGGCCACCGAAAACAGATCTATCTTTCGGTGGCCTCGGTATGATGCTGTATGAGCCGCGACCCATTAAACTTTAACCATGGCCCTGTGGTGGCCTATCCTATATCGTTGCCAGAAGCACGATTATGGGTAACTTTGACCTTATATAAAATAAAAAAGTACACAGACTTGAGGGCTGCAAATTGGTATGTTTCATGGATAGATGGTAGGTGATCAACATACCAATTTGCAGCCCTCTAACCTCAATAGCTTTCAAGATCTGAGGGCGGACAGAAAAAATTGCGGACAGAATAAAGTGCTGACGGACAGACAAAGCCGGGACAATAGTTTTCTTTTACAGAAAACTAAAAGTCGGGTTATCTTCACGTAATTATTCCTACATTTCATTTATTTCCTGTTATCTAATGTTAACATTTTTGTAAAATTCTTAACAGCTCATCTTCCCCGTTTAATGGGCAATTCCTTTTCGCGATTATAACCATCGATTTACATACTGGAGGGATGAACCAGATACTCAACGGTACCTGGTAATAACGTTAAAAAACCATCCTATATGCATCAATCTATTTATAGTTAACGGAATTTTGTGACGTTAGTTATTTCCAGATATTCGCCTTCAACTCTGAAAAAAAAATCGCACCTGAATCTCGCACAGATCATGAAAGTAAGGAAAAAAAGGCCGGAAAAAGGAAAGTAGGTTTATATGCCCTTTAACATTTGGCTAATGGCAACATAACCTAAAGATTTGCATTCTGGTACTACATTCTTCTGGGTTAATATATATTAAATGTTAATCTAACATGATTGTAACAAAGAGGGGTTTTATCTAGGATTACTGAGTAAACCTACTAGGGATTGAAGCAATCTATCTATCTTCTATAATAATAAAATCCGAGCGGCTCTTGGAAGTACGGCCTGGGTGGGGGCGGGGTAGGTA
>JANJGK010004883.1:0-54418 GCA_039081455.1 Macrobrachium rosenbergii
ACCAGCAACTCGATGGCAGGTATTCGCATTCATTCAGCGATGAAGAAGATAGCAGCTTGGCTGGTACGCTAACTAAGCCATGAATAATGTATTTGATATCTCCTGCAAACTCAGATTATGTTTGTTTCGTGGTGGAAGCACGCATTCATAATTATACCCGAGAATTAAGCCCTTGAGTTCAATTTGCAATCTCGTATTTGCGCTGCCAAGAGCATCCGCACTTCATTAATACAAACATATGCGGCTAACTCATGGGATCGTTCTGGACCGCATTAAATGCAAATGGTAGCGGTTATTAGTCTGAGCCATAAAAAAAATACAGAAACGTCGCTTTCATTTAATTCACCAAGGGCCGAAGTTAGTCCGTCTGTATATACTGTAAATATCAATAATTTCTTAGGCAACCTTTATTTCTTCCTTTGGCTAAGTGTTGCAAATCATTTCATGTTTCTTAACATAACCCTATTTTGCCCGTCTTCATGGATGAACTTGGCTGAAAACAAACGCACATTTTCCTTCACTTCTGAGGTTGCCCTTCTGCTTCCCGTTGGAGATTTCGAAAACTTATTCTTCAGGACGAATAAAATCCCTAGTTTGAGTGCTGGTCATACTTCCGTTCCTCAGGCGTTGGCATCTACAGTACATTCCAAGAAAATTTCCAAATTAATTTTTAGCAACTAACTACAGTTTCGGTTACGATGAAATACATTCAGAGAATTGCACGGGAAATCACAAAATAAAGTCCATTACTTTATCATCCCGAAGTCGACATAAAAACCTGTTCCTTTTTATTTAAAAACTTTTTTTCTTCAAGAAATTAAAATCTCCCGGTCGCTGTTTAAAAGAGTCTGCGGATTTTCTCCGCAAATGTTTTTGCAGAAGAAGAGAGCAGCTTCAAGTAATACGACCACAACCCTTCCCCGATATTAAAAGTGACCTGCAAATAACGTTTATTGTAATCGTGTAAGTGTACCCAGACGCTTTCATTTCCTCTCTTTCTTGAATGGCATGGAGGCGGCTTTAAATGAATGCTTCTGTTTTCATATGTGCGATTATTTTCACCCTGGACAATTAAAGCAGAAAAACCTGTCCTAAAAGTATACTGGAATTAAGGTGTGCTACTAAAAGTGGTCAAGAGTTCAAGAGAATGAACTCTCTGAAGTGGACCTCTGGACTCATCCAGCCAACAGAGATTTTCTAGACGTTGGGTTGACTACCATGAGCTGAAGTAGGTATTTAATATTCATTTAGACAAGTATTATTATTATTATTATTATTATTATTATTATTATTATTATTATTATTATTATTATTATTATTGTTAATGAATGTTGTTGTTGTTGTTGTTGTTGTTGTAGGAAGTAAGTCATTTCAAAATTCGAGTTTGAGGAGTATTTGTAGGAATGACAACTGATTGTGTTTCAGGTCTAGAAATTCACCTCAGACCCTCCTATTTCATGTCTTTTTATTCTGCAGACGTTTGAACGCGATACTGCTTCAGACGTTGCCCTTATTGCTGTCATTATTATTGGCGGTTTGTCACTACTGCAGTTAAAATGATGTCAGCCGCTAATGCCAGATACTAAAGGCGATAGAAAATCTGGACAGAAAGTGACAGGGTCTGTGTTACTGGTACTTGTGACTCTACATGCCAACTCTCTCTCTCTCTCTCTCTCTCTCTCTCTCTCTCTCTCTCTCTCTCTCTCTCTCTCTCTCTCTCTCTCTCTCTCATGGTAACGTAATACCAATGAATGACTCGAACACGGACTTTGCACAGCCCTTTGACCTTGGACGAATTCCGATTTAGACAAAGCCCTCTCCTAGTATATAGTGTTGAGTCTCGTTCAGAATGTTTTGTACGAATAAGGCTGAAGGCTACAGTTGCAAGATGATGCTTATAATTAGCAGAAACCCGGCAGCTCATACTTGCATCCATTCGGCAGTTAAGGAGCTGACAGCTTGACTAACTGAATATTGTCAACAGATTTTCACTCGCGAAAAGTATTTGCTGAGATAAGTGGTCTTGCATATTGCTGTTGCTGCCTTGGTTCAGTTAGTCTGGACGATGTATCTATGTTTTTGTTTTCATTGATGGAATTTAGCCTCTCCCACTTGAGATGAATCTACACTCTGTGAGAAACATACTAAACAGTTGTCGATGTCAGTCGTGTCAAAAGTCTCTCTCTCTCTCTCTCTCTCTCTCTCTCTCTCTCTCTCTCTCTTCTCTCTCTCTCTCTCTCTCTCTCTCTCTATCCATGAAAGCTTGAATTCAAGATAAACCGAGAGACGATCAGAGAATTTATCCACAAAATGCTTCTATCTTTATATGATAACAACTAAAAAAAAAAATCCGGATAGAAAATACAGAGGAATTAAATAAAGAGTCAAATATCTCCTGAGCCGCAAGTGCGGAATGCGGGTCTAAGTTCTCGCGTATAGAACGTGTCTAGGCTTGGCAATCAGATGGAAAGATTGTATGTAACAGCAATAACAGCCTTGCAGAGGCATTGCAGCACATTCCTGGCCAAATAACTGGATTTTAGAGAAGCAATAAGAGCAGGAGGAGTGTAAATAGAGAAACCAAACACGTCTAAATTGATCCTTAAGGAAAGAAATTTTGGTTCTTGAGAGACAGATGTTCTTGAAGGAGAGGCATGGTTAGAGAACAGTGTCTCTTTTAGTTTTCTGTAAAGAAAGCTATTGTGCCGGCTTTGTCTGTCTGTCCGCACTTTTTTCTGTCCGCCCTCAGATCTTAAAAACTACTGAGGCTAGAGGGCTGCAAACTGGTATGTTGATCATCCACCCTCCAATCATCAAACATACCTAATTGCAGCTCTCTAGCCTCAGTAGTTTTTGTGCTATTTAAGGTTAAAGTTAGCCATGACCTTGCTTCAGGAAACGCAAAAACACAGGCCACCACGGCCGGCTGAGAGTTTCTTGGACCGCGGCTCATACAGCATTAAGAATATACCGAGACCACCGAAAGATAGATCTATAAGCTGTACAGAAAACTCGATTGCGCCGAAGAAACTTCGGCACAATTATTACTTGTTTCTTTTCCTTCTCGCTCATTAACGAAAAGCAAAATGAAGGTAATGATGATAATTTTCATGACTCATGTACACAGTGCCATAATTTTTCTGTTTTTAAAAACAACATCCTGTGAAGCTTATTGTGAGTTCCCGCTTGTAACAAAGCCTCTTCCCCGATTGGGTCTTTGTGGTGAGCTGCCTCTTGTTGACAGAAAGAGCTGCACAGGATGTGGGAGTGATGTATCAGCGTCATCTGTTGCGATGCTTCCACTAATTCTAAGATGTTCTCACCTGTACATATACATATATATATATATATATATATATATATATATATATATATATATATATATATATATATATATATATATATATATATATATATATATATATATATATATATATATATATGATCCTTGTAAATCAAGGTTTTCTCTGTGAGTTTTCTGACAGAAGTATTATATCACGTGGCCTAAAAATCTGGTATAAGAAATGCTTTGAAATAAATACTATCATCATTCGGATAGCTTGATTAAATATTGTCATGAATCAGTGAGAGAAAAACAGATTATAAATTTCCGAGAAAAACAGATTATAAATTTCCAATAAATGTTGCAAAAGATAATGTACTGACCATACACTGAATTTAATGGGGTGAATCGTTAATGAGAATAAATTATTTGAAATCTGTTCGTAGATTAGGGAGCAATTTTCACCTGAACTTAAGAAAAAAAAATTTGCACATAAACCCCATCACGCTGTTAAGAGTACAGACTGCTGACCTCATTACACACACACCACGGAGAATCCACTGAGCTATTTTTGAACCTCAGTTTAGTGAGATGCTTGCTTTGGGTACGAACTGCTTTATCTTCTTATTTTATTACCAGATGATATGATGTTTGCACCTATGTAGACTCAAGGGAACCACTGAGGTGGATAATGGGTTTAAGCTTTGTTATTGTAGTTCACAGATGTGAATAAACGGAGTGGGAGTTATAACTATTGGTAAGTGGGGAAAAATGACAGAAAAAAAATGGTGACAGCTCTTAATAGTGGTGATTTTTTTTTTTTTTTAGCCTCATTTTGCTTCTCTCAGATGTGTATTTGGATGAGGGAAAATACAAAAGTGTAATACAAGGATGAATTCTAGTCTAATATCACTGTGGTGGCCTACTACTGCAAGTCCTGGTTCTGATGACGGTATGGTTCATTGAATATTGTTTATGTTACGCCACCCACTGGGTAGTAAGCACCTGATGACCTAGGTTATAGTAGTGGGAAAGTCCTAGGAGAAATGCCCCCGGCCGTGTGAGGACTCGGCGCCCTAAGTTAAGTTAGGTCACAACATTCGTTCATCTTGATTTAGTGCTCTAGGTTAGGTTGGGTGGGGGTTCCAGGTAGGTCGAACCCCCAAGGTAGGCAAGGACCTGTGCCCTAGCTTAGATTAAGTTTTAAACACATATCCTTGTATTTCACGCGTTTTGGGTGTCCCCACTCAGGAACCCCGGTTTCCATTGAGATCCGTATAATTGTAAGATATAAATGGATTCCCGTATATTTACGACTATTTATTTGGCACTGAAAGGAATGCCAGGAACTTCATAGAACACATTGAAATATAGGAGAATCATATTGTCAACTCCAGAACGCGGTTATAGTTTAAAAAAATTCACTGGAGTTTCTAACGTTGTTTAGCAAATAATAAAATATATTATAATTACAGCATTAACATAAAAAGACACCACGTCCGTCTTCGAAAGATACTAATAAATGTGCATTTTACTGTTTCCCCTCTTTCCATCAAAATTAAAGGAGAACATTTCTGAGGGCGACAGTACCAATAAATGTGATGCAAAATGCAAACACATTTCTAGGGTGTGTATGAAAATGTGTATGAACATGTGCACAGATGTATCTCTGTATGTGAAACTGTTTGATGTGGTAATCATTCCCTGCATTCCCTTCTCTAACTCTCATAATGACCCTTCCTGAACCGAACGGGTATTGAATGACAAGGGGGAAGTGTCATTACTATTCCCTGAACCAGAACTAAAATTATTCACTCCATTCCAAGCAAAGTGTTAAATGCAGGTCTTATCTTTTTTCATTAAACCAGCCGTTATTTTCTGTACGCGAATTCAGGACATATCTCAGTAAACAGTGTGCAAATTTACTACGATGGTCGTCAGAGATGAAAATTGGGTAACCAACCTATTACAATATACAGTACGTCTTCCAATAGGCCCCTCAAATTTCTTTATTTTAACTCCTCTTGCAGGGAGCTATACAGTAGAAAGAGCTACACTTATTTTCACAGCAATTAGTAAAAGAAAAAAAAAAGGAGCTCTATAAAGACCGGCATGAAGAATCCTTCATTACTTTCCGCAAATGAAAAAGTAGAGTCCCTCTCCATTGCTCTAACTGAGAATAATGAAACTCTGCAACACTGGGCTTTTTAAATGAAACTGCTCAAGTTTTCTCTCATTTCCCATAAATTTGATCCTTCTGTTATGATCAGTCATAAAAGGCATATCGCAAGAACAGAGGTTGGCTGCAGTTCGCCATAATAAAAAGCAACTATGGATTTTCGTGCTGAAAGAAATCTTTGTTTTTCAGTTATGTACTGGTCTAGATATTCGAATCCTTTGCTTATGCAATTACTGCACTGTTTATCTCTTATAACTGCACCTGTCAGTGTGTTCCTTTTGCTATTCTCTGATGATATATATATATATATATATATATATATATATATATATATATATATATATATATATATATATATATATATATATATATATATATATATATATATATGTTGTATGAAGGTATTTCATCAGAAATTCCTCCAGGTGTTTGGTTATAAGGACTGTGTTTGGAACTCAGTCAGAGTTTGGTTATGACATCTTCAGTTTCTCCATGGCTGTAGAATAAGACTGTTTTTGGAAGATCAGACCAATGTTCTGCAGGATTTCAGACAAACTCCATAGTGGTTTTTCTTGTATTTCGTATAAAGACTTATTTACAAAAGAATACAATTGGTCTGCACGGGATGATCTCCCATGTCGATCTAATATCTAAGCTGTCACACTTTTACATAGCAAGACTAAGATGCACACACACGAACAAACATATGACCTCGTTCTCAAGAACTTCCCACGGCTACGTGACATTTGCCTCCAGCTCTGAGCAAAAGGAGAACGCTGAGTTTATGCAAACGGATGCTAATGTATGATGACGCACTGTCTTAAAGCACTACACAGGTACTTATTGATGACGTCTGCGTCTGGTTTGACCAAACGGAGATTTCACAATAGCCTTCCTTTCATGTGCGATAGAGATATATATGTTGGGAATTATCTTAGATTTACTAAGAAACGTAGTTTCTTTAAATGTGGCATAAATGAAATATGACATTTGCTCGGCCACGTAAAACACAATAGGAACGAAATCATCAAAACAGGCATTCACTAGCTAAGCATAAATTCTCAGAAAGCAAAAGAAAATATACGCTTCCAAATATCATTATACTCAAAATGTGAATGAGATATATAGTAATTACTGAAGACAGCAAATACTGAAATATGTTGCATATTTGTGAACACAAGTCTTACTAAAATGTAGCAAAGTGAGAAAAAAAAGGTAAGTTATATAACTCAAATATTGATTATACTGACAATGCTAATGATTAACATGTAAATCATATATAGATAATGCAATCCGGATAAATCAAATAAAATAATGCAATTCAGAAATGATAATGCAATCCTGAAATGATAATGCAATTCGTATACGAAGTAAAAACATTTGTGCACAGATTATATGAATACACTTGCAATGATAGAGATTGAAATCAATGCTTAAAAAATGTATCCAAAGGTAATAACCATATGGTAGGTTTATATAAACAAACAGTTATCCTGATAGATTAATCAGTATGGACAACCAAAATGCAAAATGTTGAATGAACAACATGCTACTACACGCAATTGATACATACACATGTAGTATAGGTTATTAAAGAAATAAATGTAGATAAATGATAACACCAGAAATGTTCAGCTCTTCCTCACATACATTACCACCGAAAATAGAACCTTTTCAGTCTTTCTCTGTGTACTCGAGCTTTAATGAAAAAATGGCCAGTAATTTCATTACTGAACTCGGAACATATAATTGCGCCAGTCCAACGTTGACCTTTGAGAAACAGCAGATTTCGCAATGGTCTCCTTCATCTCTCGTGCTTTTTTCCAAAACATTACGCTGACGATTACGCCTACGGCTCCCAGGAACATACCAACGGCAATTAATGTGTAGAGGAGAAGAAAATCATGGTGATCAGAAGAATGGCTCGCAGGAGACAGCAAGTCTAATGATGCAATAGCGTTTTCGATGGGCCTGCTGTAGGGAATTGTTAGACCTTGCAGCCTAGTGTTTCCCCACGATGTGTTGATGAAGAAGTTGCGGCCTCTGATGATGGATGTGCTAGCTCGGATGAAGAGTGACGACGTTGTTGCAGTGCAGCCATCATTAACGACGAACATGTGTCCTGTTGTCCTAGTACCATCTGGGCAAGTGACGATGTATGGTTCTGCAGAGAAGACGAATGACGTGCCATTCACGAGCCTGTGACGAAACTGATTGTCACGATACCGTACTAAACCAGCCAAACAATGTTCATGTGTATGGGGAGAGGTTCTGTTAAGTACCAAGTCCAATTCGCATGAATTCAATGACGTAATGTTTAAGAATTCAAACAAATCGATCCTGCACACTACATTATTCATAACATCATGGCAATCATTTAACAGTGCTTGGTCTCGGACTACCGTAAAAGCTTCCTTATTGGCGGAAACCAATACTAGAGCTGACAGATTATTAATAATAGGTGTCGAGACGTTAGATACATACGTGGGAAAAGGCGAAATTTTATACGCTTTCCACGCGTCTGATGGGTTGAAAGGAATGTCGATTACGATCTTATCAAGGTCAACTTTAACTGTGATCAAGCTGTAATAAAATTCAACTTTATGGAAGTCTACTACTGGAACATAGCGCATTTTATCGTGAGCATTATTGATAATCTGAGTAAGATCTTTAATCGGTAACAAATGAGGAGACAACACGCCTTTAGCAGCAAGTGTTATAGCTTCCACGTAATCTTTTGATTTTTCGATAAAGCTTGAAACTCTCGAGTATACATGATTAATTTTAGCGTGATAATACATCAAAGTTGCTAACAAAACTTGAGTGTCATGAACCTGATTGAAGCGTCGTGACTGTTCATTTACTTTACTGATTACGCTGTTCAAAGCTTGAATTTGTTTGTTTAGTTCTCCTGCTAATACCTCTTGTTGATGTTCCAGATTTTCGATTTTAACCCCGTGATCGCGAAGTTTTAAACGATTTGAAATCCCTAACCCAAGACCTGCTACGGAACCAACCAAATTTAATGCCGCTAGAACAAGTGGGTTACGCCTTTCTGTAACGTCATGAGGTATTGACCACATTAGCAAATCACGAGCCAAGATTTCAGCTTCGCTTGTTTTATTCCTTAATTCCCAGAAAAGCATATTAATTGTGTCACTGACTTGATTCGGCGACGTTGGATCACTGCTAGCTAAGAATGATTTATGCAAGTCTGCCAGAGATTGATAAAAAAGAGTCAATTCTGATTTCAAAGTTATGACTTCATTTTCGCTAGTAAAAATGGCGTTCATATTGACTTCTAAAACTATATTACTGCCAGTTAGAAAGAAATTATTCATTTCCTCTACTATAGAACCATGATGTAAAGTTATTTCAGAACTCTTCCCAGCTACGATAAACATTGAGAGGAATAGTGCATGGTATAATTTGACAAGCTTCATGTTGGAGCCTGTAAAAGAAAATAACTTGTAAATAATGAAACAAAAACATCGCATCATCCAAATGATGTAAAAATTCACACAATAATTAACTTTTTCATAACAAACCATTGTCTTAAGCTCTCACATGAGAGATAGATACTGTTCGAACATGGGTTGAATCGGACTGATTCCGAATTTTAAGTCGGTTACCTATTAAAACTTCTATAACTATGAAAGGACCTTCAAACTTAGGCAACAATTTCCAATTTAGCCCTTTTCTAACATAGACTTGTACATATACTATATCTCCTTCTTGGTAAGGCTTTGTGACCTTAGCTTTTTTATCATGTGCATTCTTCATTAACACTTGAGCCTGTAAGAGGTTTTGATAAAGTGTTTGATATCTACTTCGGCTAACATCTATTATATCCTTCAACGGATCTGATAAACTAGATGTCGGGGATAATATGTGAAAAGGTGACCTAGCAGGTATCCCATATACAGCTTCATGGGGAGACATACGGATTGAAGTATGATAATTGTTATTTGGGTACTGGACACCGTGGGTATTGCAATATCCCAGTTTGGGTCCATACCGCCTATGTTTACACGCAGTATGTCTAGCACCTTTCTATTAACCCGTTCTACCAATCCATTAGATTCAGGATGGTATATCATCGTATTGACTTTCTTTATTTGCAGAATTTCGCACAATGAGTTAAGGAAGTGATTATTGAATTCTCCACCTGAGTCAGAGATTATTACATTTGGAATTCCATGTCTGCATATATAGCACTCGTAAAACTTCCTAGCGCACTCAATGGCTGTTTTACTTTTTAGTGGTATTAATTCAGTATACCGTGTAAGGGCGTCAATGATAACCAAGAGGTTTTTATTCCCCCGGTCTGTCTCGTAAAAACCTGTCAATAAATCAAGGTGTACCCTTTCAAAAGGTTTGCTAGGCACGGGATAAGTTCCGAGACCTACAGGATTCTTAGTATGGCCCTTGTGACGGAAACATATATCACAGTTTTTAATATATGTCTTAATATCTTTTAACATAGTAGACCAGTAAAATAATGACTTGGCCTTTTGAGAGGTTATTTCGAACCCAGGATGACCATGCAGAGGATGGTTGTGAAGCCATTTCAGAACGATTGGGATTAATGTGATAGGTACAACCACTTGGTCGTTAGTTAACTGTGTTGAACTCCTGGTTCTCCTAGCCACGGATCGGCATAGAATGTTATCCTTAATCAAGAAATATTGATTCGTATATTTCACATATTCCTTATCATCTGGATTCCTATTTAATGCATCTATTATTACTCTTAATTTCTGATCTTTCATTTGTTCTTGTCGTACTGAATCTAGATTCCATTCTATATCTGTAATATTCTCTGTTGCTTGGGCTAACGATTGACCATTTTCGATAGCAATTTTCATAGCTTGCGAAGGAATTGGAATTTCTTCTAGATCAGCGAAAGGTATTGAGTGTGTTGGTACTGGGTTACGAGATAGCGCATCTGCGATTACGTTTGCTTTACCGGGTAAGTATCCAATTTTAGCTCCAAAGTCCTGGATAATCATGTGCCACCGAGTTCTTTTAGGACTATGATTGAAACCTTTAAAAAAGTCAGTAAGGGGCTTGTGATCAGTTAGAACTTTGACACTATACCCATAAATTATATATTTAAAATGTACCAACGAATTAGCAATGGCGAGGCATTCCTTATCTATTACTGCATATTTCTTCTCTGACATTTTTAATTTGCGAGAATAAAAAGCAATGGGGAAAAACTTATTGTCATGCCACTGGAGTAACACACCTCCTACTCCTTGATCTGATGCGTCGGTTGCAATAATAAACTCTTTAGTAAAATCGGGAAACTTTAAAATAGGAGCAGAACTGATTTTTTCTTTCAAGGTATCAAAAGCAATTTGATGTTGGGATTCCCATTTGAAAGTTACGTCCTTCCTTATGAGATCAGTTAAAGGAGCTGCTATTACTGAATAATCTCGGATAAACCGACGATAATAACCCGAAACCCCGAGAAATTGTTGTATGGCTTTAACATTAGTAGGAACGGGAAATTTACTAATAGCAGAGATTTTATCATGGACTACTTTAAGACCTTGCCGAGATACCATGAAACCCAAATAGACTAATTCGTCTTTAAAAAACTCACATTTAGAAATTTTTACTTTTAGATGATGTTCTCTTAACCTCTGAAGGACTATTTCTAGTTTACTTAAATGCTCCTCCAAGGTGTTGGAAAATATAACTAAATCATCCATATAAGCATGGAGAATATTCCCTAGTAAATCTCCGAACACTATATTGATCATTCTAGTGAACGTAATAGGAGCACAACGTAGCCCAAACGGCATACGTAGGAATTCATAGTGACCTCTAGCTGTACTAAAAGCAGTGTACTGGGTACTATCCTTAGCTAAGGGTATCTGGTGAAAGCCTTTAAGTAAGTCCAAGGAAGTAAAAAATTTATTCTGTCCTAATAGAGACAAAATATCATCTGTGCAAGGTACTGGGAAACGATCAGGGATAGTTTGGTCGTTAAGCTTGCGAAAGTCAACACAAATCCTCCAGGTTTTGTCCTTTTTTGGTACTACTATCAAGGGAAAATTATAAGGGCTCTTAGATTTCTTAATAACCCCCTCTTTTAACATTTTATCTACCTCAACATTGATTTCATTCAGAAATTTGGCCGGTAGACGATATGAAGGCACGTAAATGACCTGGTCTTTATCCTTTAAACGAATTTGATGTTCGATGACTTCCGTTTTGCCTAAAGCTCCATTACTAGTAGAAAAAACATCACTATATTTGGATAAAAGATCAAAAAATTTCTTGCTTATATCCCTATCTAAAATGTCTGCTTCGATTTTGCCTTTAATTACCTTTAAAAGAGATTCGTCTGTTGCTGATTCAGTGGAGTTAATTTCAGCAACTGTAAGGATTCGATGTTTATATGCTTCGATATTGACAATATGTTGATTTTCATGTACTGTTAAAGCAGCATTTAAGTGATTAAAAACTTCAATGTTAACCCGATGATCAGAATTTACTGTGTATAATGCTTGCGTGACTGAAAGCCCATTGATCTTTAAGGTATCAGGAAGAATTAAAACCTCTGAGCCTGGCAATTTTCTTTTAACCTTGACCGTGAGATACGATGGTGTGTTTGGCTCGATGGTTTGTGCGAACGCAGCAAGGACGGGTGCCTGAGAGTTATGTTGGGTTGCTGTAACAATATCATCGCTTATGAGACAAGTGACTGGCTCTTCGATATACGTTATCTTCTTACTCTCCGTCTCCTTCTGATCCAAAACAGATTTCAATGTGTGTGAAGACCGATAGAATTTCCCTTTTATAAACACTCCGTGTTTTGCGGGTGTTAAAATTACGTTATGTAATGACATTGATGGATATCCCATAATAACTACTGGGTACATATTAATATTGCCAACTATGATAAAGGTATCCGTAAAAGTACGTTGCCCCAACCTGTTTTGTATCTGAGATGTACCAATTACATCTAATTCATTATTGCCTATTCCTGACCAACTTCCGTCTGGCTAGATACACGTCATCGAAGGGATGTTATTGTGGATGTTGAACTTCTTATGTCGATGAATGTTGATTGCAGAAACCCTCAAGGAACAACGTGGAGTGTTGATGTGCAATGTTGCGTAGATTTGTGTAGATTTCTCTCTCTCTCTCTGCCATGCGTTGGGGTAGATGTGTTGTGAAGGTCAGATGTTTTCCTCGCTTTTTCGTTGTTGATTGTTTTCTTTCCGTCTGCTTGTAACCATGTTTATGAAGATGACAATTGTCTATGGTTTTTTGGGCATCTCGCCGTATCGGAGCTTCCGTTTACCAATGTAGACGCCATGTAGAGGTGCTGCCAGAAAGCTCTGTTGTGACCGCTGTTGTGTGTGCTGCCACCACTGTTGTATGAAGGTATTTCATCAGAAATTCCTCCAGGTGTTTGGTTATAAGGACTGTGTTTGGAACTCAGTCAGAGTTTGGTTATGACATCTTCAGTTTCTCCATGGCTGTAGAATAAGACTGTTTTTGGAAGATCAGACCAATGTTCTGCAAGATTTCAGACAAACTCCATAGTGGTTTTTCTTGTATTTCGTATAAAGACTTATTTACAAAAGAATACAATTGGTCTGCACGGGATGATCTCCCATGTCGATCTAATATCTAAGCTGTCACACTTTTACATAGCAAGACTAAGATGCACACACACGAACAAACATATGACCTCGTTCTCAAGAACTTCCCACGGCTACGTGACATTTGCCTCCAGCTCTGAGCAAAAGGAGAACGCTGAGTTTATGCAAACGGATGCTAATGTATGATGACGCACTGTCTTAAAGCACTACACAGGTACTTATTGATGACGTCTGCGTCTGGTTTGACCAAACGGAGATTTCACAATAGCCTTCCTTTCATGTGCGATAGAGATATATATGTTGGGAATTATCTTAGATTTACTAAGAAACGTAGTTTCTTTAAATGTGGCATAAATGAAATATGACATATATATATATATATATATATATATATATATATATATATATATATATATATATATATATATATATATATATATATCTTACGCTGATATGATTGGAATCACCTTTAAAGTAAAGATAATTATTCTTCATCTGTAGGATTACCGATTGATAATTCTGTTAATGAAATACAACTTGAATTATATTGCTAATTTAAACAAGGGTCACAAAGCACACACACATACACACACACACACACACACACACACACACAAACTCGAAATATAACATTTTTCAAGTAGGAAAGGACAAATAACAGTTACAGTATTTTAGACATATTTTATCCAGTGCTTTTTCTTAAAACTAGCTGATAAAACCTGAAAAACTGATAGTTGTCTGAATCATTGTGTCCATCATTATGCCTCTACACATAAATTACGGAAATTATAACTAATACTAACATCACCGACTTTACATGCAAGGTGAGTATCCAAAAAGTTCTTTATCTTTGTGTGTGAAATAATTGACATGACAGCTCAAAAATTCAGGAGTGAAAAGAATAGAGGAAATGAAAAGAAAAAGTTAAAAAAGGGAAAGACGAGATTTCCAGTCGTGCCTTCATCAACAAGCCCGGATCCGCACTCGGCCAAAGCGACGTCGCGCACAAGGCCTCTCTTGGAGATGTCCATCAGAGCTGGGGCTGTATCAGCTTCCAGAGGTGTTGCGGGTATATAGAGGGACAATGTGGAGATTTTATCGGTTAACAAATGCACCAAGAGATGAAATAAAAAAAAAAAAAATGACTGAGAAGTGATTTGGAAGTAAAGAAACCTTTGGTCGGGAATGAATGATATATCTGGGTAAGGAATCTCATTCCAAGATTTTTATGTGATTATTAGAAAAAAAAATTATCATAAATTCCCAGTCACACATTTAAGACCGCAGAATTAATTACTGATCTCCGATGTGAATAACGTCCTCTATTATTAATTTTGCTCCTCGTGGGGCAACACACACAAATGGTAATGACAACGACATGGTGGTTTGGAATATAAACACCTATTTCCTAAATGATTATGGAAGCATAGACGTGAACCAGAAATAGCTCCAGGCGTTCAGCCTTGAAGTTCACCAACCGTCCTTGACCTGAGATCAAAGTGGTGCCAGAGAGGAATAATCGCATTCAGCATGAGACTAGGATTCACTTTGTCCACTGACGCATGACGGCGACCATCCCAGTTGATTTCCCTCCAAGGGAAGCAATGATTTCAGCACGAGTAACCTTTACAGTTTTTATCCATCAGTACAGCAATAGAGCCGAGGGAGGGGGGCGGGAGGAGGCTGTGATAATTCAAACTGAGCAGTTTGGGGCTGTAGTATTTATACCGCTATTAGACCACGGATAAGAAGATGTCCAGTTTTATACGCAAGATATACTCGCCTGGTTCCTGACGATGGAAAGTTTAATCCAGCGGAAAGCTTCCCTATCGCCTATCGGAAGGAACCTTTACTCCTTAATTCAATGCTGCGACAAGGACAATAAAGTAGTTCAAATTACATGGAAGAATGGCCTCAAGAGTCTGGGTTTAGAGGTCAATCGAAAGCTTACAATTAAAATCTGACTGTGGAAACTTTGGCAAGTTTATAGACTAGGTTGTATTATGGTAATTTTTAATGATCACACATGCATACGTACACATAAACACACGTGTACACAAATACATACACACACGTGCAAAGCATATATATATATATATATATATATATATATATATATATATATATATATATATATATATATATATATATATATATATATATATATTACCTTTGAACTTACCAAAGCTCAGCCTTGAATATACATATATATATATATATATATATATATATATATATATATATATATATATATATATATATATATATATATATATATATATATATATAATTCCAGGCTGAGCTCTGGTAAGTGAAAAAGATAAAATTCACAGTTGCAGTAAAAAAACGCAATAAAGGCAATTTTGATGAAGTGGAGATAGCTAATTTACTATGAGTAATTTATGCGTATTTCCTTTTCAAAATATTTAGTAGAAGCAATGCGAGAGAAGTGTTTCCTGGCCCATGCTGTATTGTGTAGTGCAGTTACCAGTGCCTGAAAGTTTTCTTTTGGTTTCTACATTTAGTGTGGGCTCCTCTCTAGGCAGCTCTTTTACAATGGCAGTAGACGACTTCGCCACAATTTAGACGAGTTCATATTAAGGCAACTTTTTTTGCAATGGGAGAAGAAGTCCTCGCCTCAGTTTAGGGTGAGTTCATATTAAGGCAACTTTTTTTGCAATGGGAGAAGAAGTCCTCGCCTCAGTTTAGGGTGAGTTCATATTAAGGCAACTTTTTTACAGTGGCAGAAGGTGTCTTCGTCACCATTTAGGTCGAGTTCATTTTAAGGCAGCTCTTTTGCAATGGCAGAAGACGTCTTTGCCAAAATTTAGGTCGATTTCGTTTTAAGGCAGCTCACTGACAACGGTAGAGAACTGGGGTTAGGCGGTCACGGCCTCTCGATCTTTGAGCACAAAAAATTACTTCAGATGCTTCAAGCTAAATAAAGATAATCAACAGGCATTATTAATGTAAAAAAAAACTCATTATTAACATAAAAAACAAAAATTCCGTTTCCGATTCAACAAGTACTACTAGAATAACATACAGAGCTTAATATCATCTCATCTTTATTTGATACCACTTTAATCATGTTGCTGCAACAACAAATTGATTTTCATGGCATAGCGGCCTATCCCATTTATGCGTTCTATCAGATGTGGAGAAAGGCGTAGGTCTCAATGGTACCAGGTAAAGAAATACGCAATAAGAGTTCTTTGGCATTTCCAGGACAAAAAGCCTCTTATTCATTTCCATTTCGATTTATTTTCAGTTTGGAATGCGATGCTTGGTGTTCGTTTGCTCAGATTCATTTTGGTTTTTGTACAGATACTCTTTATTGAATCTGTTTACTTGACCATCTGCTTCCCCTGCCAATAACATTAAATTAGGGCCTTATGTCAAGATTATGAAAGGTTATCTAATTAACTGAAGCAACGGGAATCCTTCCATTGAAGAGGACCACCGAGGGATAAAAACAGGTCACAGCAGCCGCAGAGTTTTCCCGCCTTCCTCCTGCCACACATGTTTGTTTGTCTTTCATTACTTCTTCTCCGTCGGACCTTCAAGACTTCCTTTCCGAGAACGTTTAGCCAATGTTGGTCATTCATAAGAAGTTCTTAGAAGAGGACAAGTAATAAATGGATATTTCACATCAGTAATGACAGAAATAAGATGTTTTTATCACATTATGAATGAAATATTGAAAAATAATTATGAAATGGGTTGTTCGAATATGCTGCCCAATTATTTGCCTCTGAACTAAATCAGAAAAATAAAGCGCATCATCTGAGGTGGGACTCGCCCTGATTTTCTGTTTAAAGGTGTTTCTTGATTTTAAAACCTTACTGAAAATTTATTTTTATAAAAAAAATTGAGCAATGAAAGTGAGAACTCCCAGCAGTCAAACATTAAATGGAATGTTGTTTGTTTTAACTTATAATCCTTTCCTTCTTTATATATATATTTTTTCTTTCTTTCTTTCTTTCTTTCTTAGTTATGTGGTGTAAGGAAATTGTGGCAATAATGAAAAAATAGATATTCTATAAAACAATGCCTAAACTCATGCCTTCTAAGGTACACTTTAGCTGATAAATACTTTCTGCATTTTTATTTGTATATAAAAAAAGGTTTTAGTAATCATTTTGCGAATTGCTAGCGTTATTTTTTTCTCTAAAAGAAATTTTCTGTTATTTCCAAAATACTTTTTTCTGGCAGTGTTGACTTGCAGTATTTGAACAGATCAGACACACTATTGGGGCATGAAATAAAACGAAAAATGCCCGTGTACTGGATGCCAACAAGTCACTAGGGAACATCCGATATTGGAAAACGCCTCTATGTAAGCTCACAAGTTTTTATCGGCAGGAAATAAAATTATGTCCGAAAAAAACAGCGAATAATTAAATCTAAAGAAACAGAATCCTGTTTCTGTTCTCTTTCCTCTGTTTTTTACAGGTGGAAATCTATACTGCTCACGGTAAATTAATGCTCATTTGTACCAACGATAGCAATAACAAAAATGAAAAATGTTTTTTGATTGTAACTTATGTCGATGGTCCTTGAAGAGGGTGACCCTGGAAATCTCTCAAGCAACGTTCGGGTCCTTTGTCTCTAAAGATCGAAGGCATCAAAATTTCTGCTGAGCCTTTATCGAAAGAACCAGCAAGAGAAATGTTCCCAAGGGAACAAACGCCTGAATGAGACGACTCCCCTCAGATGATTTGGCGAAATCTTCTGAAACAATATCATCATGAGGTACCTGAAGTGACACTTCATTTATCTTTTTCAAGTACCCTTTGCGACTTCAGATAAATGTCGAATCATTCAAAGTCATTTAAAGAAACATTGGAAGGTCGCACGTGCATTTCAAGCATGTTTATTCTTTGGTTTCCAGCTTCTTTGCCTTGAAGTGCCAGAGAATTTAAAATTAAATCAAAATCTTTATTCTCAGCGCAATTCGTCACTTCCTGGTTTCCCAACCCCAGTCCTAAAGGAGCGATGGATGCGAAGCTCCTCAGTTCATCTCTAAAGAATCCTGAGGGACGTATCCTTTTATCACCTTCCATTAGCCCTTCTCTAAATAGCCCCAGCCTTTGTCCGTTTGGTGTGGTAATGAGACAACGGTTCGCTCACCAGTGCCCGACACTTGAAAGGAAAAAGGCCATTGGGTAATCACAATAACGACACGGTGATTTAGGCAATTATTTCTAATAGCTTTTTCATGGTCTTTGAAGCTAATCGAAAAAACACCTTTATGTTTTATTTCGATGAAATATGATGTTCAAAAATACATATTCCAAGAACAGTTATCAGTTAAAAAGTTTAGGAAATTTGTGACCTGTGCACCTTCTGTTGTAAAGTCGTTATTCCTTTGAGGAGAATGAAATCATTGGGCTTCTCTTACGCATCTAAGAAGACCCTAATATCTCATTTGCTCAAAATATAAATGAAAATATTTCATGAAAATGTGTTCACAAGCATTGCCATAACATCCCCTCCATTCCCCCTCTCTCTGCTTTCCGATTTGTAGTATTAGTTCTCATGTCCAAAGCCTCTGTTTTGACACTCTCTCTCAGTATGCTACTTCCTCTCTGTCAAAATCCCTGATCAAACCAATGTAACATTTCTATAGATATTTATTTAGACATTGCCATAGGTAGGTGGCATGTGATATTTCTGCAAACAATAATTTTAGTCATTTCTCTTTGGTTCCATTGACAGAGCTGCAGGTGCCGCCTCTACAACCGGTCTTCCTCTTCGTATATAACTTACGCAACTTTCTTGGAAAATCAGAATGTTTAAACAATGAGAATTGCTCTACTTGCAATTCTCAAAACTACACCTAAGTATTTATCCCGTTGATAGAAGCTAAAACAAGTTTTGCTCAAAAAAGAAAGTCAGCGTGAATGATATGGGAAGAAAACAGCACACTGAAGGTGCCACAGACGGAAATCCTTCTTAGCAGCTTCCCATTTTTGATAATTAATATTTATTCATCACGTGAATGCAGGTAATGCATCTCCTCATTCAAATGCAGACACTTGGGATGCTTTTAGATCGATTATTGAGACGCTTAATGTTGTAACTTTATTTATTTATTTATTTTTTTTGCTTGAAAGTGAACAAATATTTATCTAAAAAACAACATTGGAGACTGAAGTCGTTATCTCGTTGATTCTAGGATAGTTATAAAATTAATTTGTTACAATTATTATTATTATTATTATTATTATTATTATTATTATTATTATTATTATTATTATTATTCTCTTAAAAAGAATAGAAGCATCAGTGGAATTGGTTTTATATAAAGTCTTTCCAGTTCTCCTCACTATTCTCTTTTCTTTAAGGCTGATATCAGGTAAGAGCTGGCCGCTGTCCATAATCTGCTTGAAGTCTGGAATCACAAGAAAATTCAGTGACATCACTTCCTAAGTCTAAGAATATATTGAAGAGTAATTTTAATTCATATTTATTTATAGCTGCCTCACATCTCATCAACATCATTACGAATATCAAGTTTCTGGAGTTAAAATCCACACTATTTTATACATCCGTATCCATCCTTAACAAATACTAAAAATATATACTAATATATAAACGACTTCCATTCTCCCTGGACACCATTCCTTGCTCAATGTTTTCTCATGGACAAGCTGTCTCTTCTTCAGAACAAACTCCAGAACAACCTGTTCCCATTGCCTCCTAAATCCGTAGGGACCGCGACTACCAAGTCTCCACAGGGTCTCCGTGCCAGATCTTGCACCCTATATTGGGGTGGTTATGCTCCTGAAACATATCGTGTGCCTTCAGACTTAACCTTGTCTCCTCCTTGCCCGGTTCACAGCACTCGGATATGACCCTGAATCTGCAGGTTCTCTCTCTCTCTCTCTCTCTCTCTCTCTCTCTCTCTCTCTCTCTCTCTCTCTCTCATGGTCTATTTTTCTGGATACGTCAAGGTAACACGGTTCCTTTCGTCCTATATATATATATATATATATATATATATATATATATATATATATATATATATATATATATATATATATATATATATATATATATATATATATATATATATATATATATATATATATATATATATATATACACACACATCCACACACACACACACACGTATATATATATATATATATATATATATATATATATATATATATATATATATATATATATATATATATATATATATATATATATATATATATATATATATATATATATATAAATATATATATATATATATATATATATATAATTTAATTTCGTGCCAAAAGATATATCTTGCACTTATATGTTTAGCTTTGCTGAGCTGCATTAATTGAAGAATATGAAATGCTGTACCGGATTAAAGATAACAAAATATGAGGATGCCATCAATCAGAGCTTGAAATATCTTATACCACTCAGACTTGGTATTTTCGCGTGTTATAGCTCGGATCAGAGAGCGGGTATTAATATGCTTTGGTAATTTCGGTACGTGACGAGAACTAAGTTCGCAATCAAAGCTTAAAGGTGTCTGATCGAGTGTGATTTGAGGCTCAGCTCCTCCGAGAGAATACTTACAGCACACGAGAATATTCGTTTGATATATAAAAAGATATCTTGAAATTCTAATGATGTTACTTAGAATTCAAGTGGAATAATACTGTCGCGTCAGGGATATATTACTTTTCAATCAGAGCGACAGTCAACCAGAATTAAAGAACTGAATGACACTTGGGAGTAACGGAAATAATATAAAAATAATAGAAAAAACCAAGATATCCTTTAAGAGACGGAATAATAAATCCTCTGAAGTCTTCGGGATGACAGAGGATTGAATCCCACAGGAAGTAAATCTTGGAAGGAAACGGAAGGTCGGTAAAAAAAAAGTTTAGCAGAAAGATGAGAATTGATGATAGTAAAAGAAAGTTGTTGTGCAAGGAAGGTCTCATTTCCTGAGATGAAATGTGGATGACCAATCCAATAAAAAAAAAACTGAATGTTATGAGTTGAATAATCTGCATGTTAAGGTGGAGCAAGAACAGCTGAAAGCGCAGAGAATAAAAAGTTACGACGCAGATGTGACAGAAAGATGAATTCAGGTGAAGAAGTCAATTAGGATGCGTCAAGGTGGTTTGGTCACGCAGAGAGAATGAACGACGAGGAAATGCAGGTGGAAAGTTTCTGAAATTCGGGAGATCTGGGATGAAAGAGCAAAGACCGACGAGTGGTGTTACAAAGGAAGAGTCTTGGAGTACAGCAAGCATGAGAGGTATATGGTAGGGAGGTATACATGGTGCCGTGGGTGTAGGGGGTTCGACGTCCTGCTGATAGTCTGCTGTGTAAGCAGCCAATATTCAAGTATTTTAAATTAGAGTCCAACCTTTATCCAGCTACCAAGACAATAAGCAGGCAATTAATTATTTTGAGTCACCCCTATGATAAACTGCATTTAAGGAAAACAAATGTATCTATGAACCAAATGAACTTTAGAAACTACAAAACTTTATTATAAATTGTTTAAATAAAAAGACAAACACTGTTTCCTTGATACAGTGTTATTACCCTCGTTTACCATTAAGAATGATAAAAAAAAAGGTAAAATATGGGCCGAAGTTTCTTCGGCGCAACCGAGTTTTCTGTACAGCATATAATGTTGTATGAAACTCTCAGCCACAGCCCATGAAACTATCAGCAGCGGCCCACGAAACTTTCAGCCACGGTCCGGTGGTGGCATGTGTTGTTGACACCTATAATGGTGCCAGACGCACGATCATGGCTAACTTTAACCTTAAACAAATAAAAAACAACTGAGGCTAGAGGGCTGCAATTTGTTGTGTTTGATGATTGGAGGGTGGATGATCAACATACCAATTTGCAGCCCTCTAGCCTCAGTAGCTTTTAAGATCTGAGGGCGGACAGGAAAACTGCGGACGGACAGACAAAGAGCCACCTCTACAGTATAATAGTTTTCTTTGACAGAGAACTGAAAAAGGACAAGAAGGAGGGCGAGTGGCACAAAACCATTTGAGTTCTCCAACGACACCTTCAGTGGGAGAGCGAAACGCACACTAAAGATATTTCTCTCTCTCTCTCTCTCTCTCTCTCTCTCTCTCTCTCTCTCTCTCTCTCTCTCCCCGCTGCAGAGATGGTCAGCAGCTTCCTCCCTTTCGTTTACTCTTGTTGCAGGAGGAGATATTCAGGCTAACCAAATAACGTGTCCCACATTTAGCTGCTTTCTTTTTCATCTGAATCTTGCAACAGTATCTGCTTTCACTCTTCTAGAAGATATATTCACTTAAACCGCGAAAAAATTAATAAAATGAGATGTTCATGAAGTAAAATTCTTTATAGATTAAAAACCTATTAATATTGTAAAAAATATTATTCGTTATAATTCTTTTTATATCTAAAAACCAACATGCAGTTTTATTGAGATCGAATGATCAAAACCAATAAATGATTGAAATGCACATTAAGAGAACCATTCCGGTGCTAATTAATATTGGTTAATTTTGATGGGCAAAATAAAAGATATACTGATGTAGTTTGTTCGGATATTTACAAGTGAAGAAGGTAATAATTCCATAATAGTTGAAAAGATCACGACTGAAGGAGTCTCCGTACATCGCATGTTTTAATTTATAGAGTAATGACAGAGGTGACTGTAGATCTTGCTTCACTCTAGTTAACAGGATGATTGGAATCTCTCATGTGTCCAGATAATACATTCGATGTCTGGCCGCTTCTCACATATTATTGATGCTGCTTGATTCGTTGATCATTAGCAAGTTTTTAGAGATTCCTAAGATTTTAAAGCTTTTCAACATTTTAATATTAGGGGTTTGGTTATAAGAAATTCTCTCGTGCCGTTCCTGGTTACACAGATGAAATTCCCCGCAAAAACTGTGATGAAAAATATCCTGTACAAATTTGAAAATCCCTGAACAATGACTCAAACAGCACCAATATTCTGTGAGATTTAGCCAGAAATCGAATGCACTATTTGCACACAGGAAAGATTCCAATCATGCTATGAAAGGAGTGAAGCAAGGTCCACAGTTACGCCCAACCACCCGCTGAAAAAAGGAATGTCATTGACTCTAGTTTCGTAAAATTACTCTGGCTGTGTTTTAAGCTTATGTCTTCGTCTGTTGAAGCTTGATGCTTTTATAATTAAAGAGATTGTTGATAAATACAGGCAAAGCGATTAAAGTTCAGGTTTATATAAGCTTGGAAAATTGCAGTTAGCTATCCTTTCCAGAGTTATCAACGTTAAGTGGGCTGTTCATTTTGTGACCAGATTATCTTTTTGTTTACCTTTTACCATTCTTCCGAACTGAGTCTTATTTGTTCCTCGACGATTCGGGAAGACACATTTCGCGAAAGCGCTTTGGTAAGATCTTCTGACTTTTACGTTCCTGCGGTTTTCGCTTATACTAAATCACGTGCATCTCCTGCCATTTTCTGAGTATATAATATATATATATATATATATATATATGTATATGTGTGTACGTGTGTATTTGCGTACATATATATATATATATATATATATATATATATATATATATATATATATATATATATATATATATATATATATATATATATATATATATATATATATATATATCCACATAGGGACACGCGATGGAAGGCAACAAGAAATCCATTCTATATATTTTTTCCCTTATAAAAAAATAATCCCACCTTCGAATTATCCAAACGAGAAAATGAATGTAGTGTAAACCAGGAAATCTGCGCCTAATTGTTGAACCGTCTGGAGTGTTTATGGCACCGCCTGCTCTTTCCAGCACATTTCCTTCGCACTCTCAGGCACAGAAATTACTCTCCTTTATCATAAAAGTCTGTGAATAATATTTTCCCTCTCGTCAGCTTCTTTTGCACCCTTAGGCAAACCCCTAAACTCAGAGATTAGGTCCCTTGGAGACCCTCATACTTTTCTTTGACAACTTCTCCCATAACTATACGTTAGACCTGGCACATAATAAGCTTAATTGTTTGAGTAGAAGAGAATGCTCTTTTAGTAAGAAAGCTTAATGCGAAAAAGGATTTTGAAAAGGAAATATTTTTCCATTTCATTTTGTAAGAATTAACACAATGAATTCGTTATGGAAATTTGCATGGCAATCCTCGCGCAGGTAAGATGACTTGTTACTGATGCTCCATTTAATAAAAGGTTCTGTAGTCGTAAATATTATTTATCCTTAGATATTTATTCAAACGTTCATAATTAATTCAACACAGATGGAATAATTACTTCATGAAGATAAGTTTACCATAATCCTTTCAAAAGCTTAATTTTTTTGTGGCGGGGTGGGGGGGGGGGGGCGGTATTCAAACATATTATTTACATGTTTTTTTCTTTACCTTTGGGAATATATAAGCAGAGAAAGCAATAAAAGATTTGTATTCTATGAGCTGCTCCTGTAGAAAGAACCTGTCCTGGCATAAGGGCATCTACGTCTACAGCATCATTGTATTACTGGAATAATCATTTCAATACCAGGAGTTCAGTCAATCTACGATTGATTTGAAATGAACTAAATAATAATGAGAAAAAAGATGTAATTTCACTGCAGAAACATTTTTTTATTACCTCGGCTTAGACAGTGCATACCTCTCTTCAAGATGATATGGGACTGACTTTGACTTTGAAAGTAAGCTGCACGGAACTTGCTATTATAGACCTCGACAGTATAGTAAGTTCCCTATTCCATTTAAAAGATTCTCAAGAAAATATATAGCGCTTATCTTCACGTGAGAACGACAATAGTAAGTGCAGAATGAATGATAATAAAAGAAAAAAACTTATCAGTTCTTAAATACCCTATGTTTCCGAGGCGTTCCAGTATACCTAATGAAATTGTTTGCCAATATAGAAATTTTCCTCGGGGGAGCTATATGGCTGACGTACACCATATGCCAGCTGCCAGCAATACGATGTAAACCGTTTCATAAAACTGCCGACATTAGTTGTAATGAAACTGACTTAACACATAAACAAGATATTTGACCTAACAGCCATATGCCAGAAAGTCATATCTCAGAGGCAGATCGGTAGATATTATCCTTAGCCAAGGTCGCGTTTTCGTGAATTTATCATCTCCTAAGTTTTTACAGCAGAGTTAATCATTTGATTTCCATCTAGCTTTGCATAAGAGTAGCAGATACTTGGATTCATCGTCATAGAGATTATAGTCTTATTTTACAAGAAATTAAGTCAATATGTTTAATGCACTGATAGAGGAATTGCCACTTCTTTGCTTGTCTTGACCAATCCTTTAGGTTCTAGCTGTAGTCGCCGAAATTTGTAAACAGAAGAGCTTCATCTCAAGGTTACCACAGCCACACACACACACACACACAGAGAGAGAGAGAGAGAGAGAGAGAGAGAGAGAGAGAGAGAGAGAGAGAGAAGAATAAATATCTTTCTCGCTTCCACTTGCGAAAGTAAGACAGAGAATCGAGCGGTGGTAATCCTCCTCAATCCATCGGGGAAATGCTTCTTATAGTGAACACAACGCTGTTTATCGGATAGCAACAGACAAGCTGTAATGTTATGAGCATTACTTCTGTAATACAAGATAGGCTACAGTTACCAGAGCAACGTAAATTAACTACAAGAAACAATTCTGCTGCAGCTGCAACAATGTTTCGTATAAATAGCCTTTTGTGTTTATCTTCCAGAAAATCTTAATTACCTCCAACATCTATAATTTGTTTCTTGCAAACGAAGCTTATACGTGTTTCCTTACCATGGATACAGAAGTTAGGTCTCACAGAAGGAAAAGCTTATGTCAAAAAGTTACATCAGCGTCCCGCGAACATAACCAAGGTCAGACACTCAGATTTTCAAAGCCAGACTCAACTAATACCGAGTCACAGCCGATTTGCTTTGGTTAAAGATAATAAATATGATGAGCAGGTGAAGTGATTTAACATTGCCCAGTATAAAAAGACAATGTTTACTTGAGAAGAACCGCCTCCTTTCCAAATGCACTTCGCGCTGAAAAATCGCCACAGATGAATTTGATTTTGGGCAAAGGCTTCCTGTGGGAATATCTAAAGCTGTTAAAAAAAAAATAAATAATCGAACCTCAAAAGGAATGATTAGGCATTCCCTCTTCGAAATTCGAAGTTTAAATTGTCTCATTTCAAAAATGTGAACACTGAATTTCTTTCATATCTGAAATGGTGTTTCTATGATCCAGGGAAAAGTCCATATATGAAACGAAAATAAATATTAACAGGACTATTTGAATATTATAAAGTTTACATACTTTTTAGAGGACGGGAAAGGTCAACAATAATCGTTTGCAGGTATGAGCGCCAAAGAAAATCCGCATTATTAATCCCGTAATTGCCTTCAGAGTGGAAAATATCTACTGAATAGGGATTGGCAATAAACGAAAGATTACAGAACAATGACTACTGTATTATACCTTCCTCTGTACTGCTGAATAATATAATAGCCTCCTTTTAAAAGAAGCGCTGCATTATCCTCTAAATTCCAGTTACCTAACGCTTTTAGAGTACTGGGACATCAAAAAATAAGAAAAAAAAAATTAAACATGCTTTTATTAAAATGCACTAAAAAGTAAAAAAAATAATAATTTGAGACACACCAGGATTTTCTTATAATTAATAATATCTACAAAAATGAAAGCGTGGGCCCCAAACAAGGAAGGAAATGCTATCAGAAAGTTAAGTATACCTTAGTTTTACCAGACCACTGAGCTGATTGACAGCTCTCCTAGGGCTGGCCCGAAGGATTAAACTTATTTTACGGGGCTAAGAACCAATTGGTTACTTAGCAACGGGACCTACAGCTTATTGTGGAATCCGAACCACAGTATAGAGAGAGATGCATTTCTATCACCAGAAATAAATTCCTCTTATGCTTCATTAGCCGGCAGGAGACTCGAACTCGGGTCTAGCGAGTTCTAGCCCACAACTCTACCGACTCACCTAACGAGGAGCTAATGCTATCTGAAAAGAAATAGATTTTTTAATTTTCTGTAGAGTTTCCTTCCATGTTTGGGGCCCATGCTTTTATTTCTGTAGACATTATTAATAGTAAGAAAACCATGGCGTGTCTCAATTTGTTATTTTTTTACCTTTTAGTGTATTTTAATAAAAGTGTGTTTTAATGTATTTTTTATTTTTTATTTTTTATTTTTTTTTTTTATTTTATACTTTTTAGCTTTGACAGAAATTGTAACCGATTTATGATTGTAGTTAACGAAACTGATATCGGTTTACGGGGGAAGGTGAGGGACGGGGGAAGGCGGATGGGGAAAGGGGAAGGGAGGGTAGATGGAAGAGGGAGGGGGAGTGGGAAGGTGAGGGAAGGGGAAATGGGAGGGGAGGGGGATGGGGATGGCACAGCTAAATTACGACTTGATCGTGTTCCGGAAGTTGGGAGGGGGAAGGGAGATGATAGTGGAGGGGATGGAGAAGGGGAAGGGAGGGAGAAGGGGAGGAGGGAGGGGGAAGGGGAAGGGGGAGGGAAGGTGGTAGTGGAGGGGATGGTAGAGGAAACGGGAGGGAGGAGGGAAGGGGAGGGGAAGGACACAGCTAAATTAACGATTGATCGTGTGCTCCGGAACGGGGAGGGGGAGGGAACGGGGAGGGGGAGGGAAGAGGGAAGGGTGGGGGGAGGGAGGAGGGAAGGGGAGGAGGAGGAAGACACAGCTAAATCAACATTTGATCGCATGCTCCGGAGGGGGGAGGGGGAAGTGAGGGGAAGGGGGATGGAAGAAGGAAGGGGGGCGGAGGAGAGAAGGGAAGGAGGACACAGCTAAATTAACATTTGATCGTATGCACCGGAAGGGGAGGGGAGGGAAAGGGAGCTTGGATGGAAGAGGGAAGGAGAGAGATAGGACAGCTAAATTAACACTTGACCGTGTGCTGGGGAGGGGGATGGAAAAGGGGAAGGGGATCTGGGATGGAAGAGGGAAGGGGGAGGGGTTATATAGAAGATAGGTTCTACCGAGTCAAAGAATTTGTGAAAAATTCGAGGAGTTTCAAACAAATCCTAAGATACTGGGAGAGGTCACTGTAGGGTAACTAGAGGTCACTGCTGACCTACTGATCATGTTAGATTGTGTTGTCACAGGAGTTGAGTAACCATGTAAAATTTCAAGTCCTTCGGACGAAGGGAATAGGTCGAAAATTGAGTTACAAGATTTGAGGACAGACAAAAAGACAGACATATAGACAGACACAGAAGTCAAGTTAAATAAAAGCATTTAAAAAGATTATCTCGATGAAAAATGTGCTTGGCAATCAGTTAAAATATCTGAAAAATGCAGGTGAATAGGGAATTTTAAGATATCCCTAAAAGCCACAGATAAAAAGAGCTACAGTTTGATAGTTTCAAAACAAGAGGATACTTATCTTTGTGTTTGATACAGAGAGAGAGAGAGAGAGAGAGATGGTTATACTTTCTGCAGTTTTTCAAACCATAGCAATAAAAACTGACATCGAAACCCGTTCCTTCGGATATATTTGACAACAACATGTAATAAAAGAGAGACGAACAATATTTCATCAGTATGTGAATAGATATTGCAACACATAAATCTCCTCCTGGAATGTTTCGACATATATCGTATTTTTGCTTTCATCTTAACGCTGACGCTTTCAAATTCAAAGCATTAGTTGATGTTGCATTTCGATACATTGTTCAGTTTATCGAATTTAATGATTTATGTGACTTTTTCTGTTCAAGGCTGCCAGGCCACAGGGCCTGGAATAATTTTGGGAATCACTTGCGAAAATACTTTGTATAAAATGAATATTTCATTTCTAAGGTTTGTGATATCTACGTAAATAAAAACTTCTGTAGGAGGCGTGCGAAGGATTGAGGTCCCAAGGCAATATTTGTATCTCTGTTCATGAATTTTTCCCTTTGAAAACCTTTGGTCGGAAAACTCAGTACAATTTATTTGTAAACTATGGACATTCCTAAGAGACGGAACACAGAGAACTCCGGACCTCCTTGAAGGACGAGGCTGCGATCAGGGGACGACAACGAAGGTGAGATAAAAAGAAAATGCTGTGGATGGAGAAAGGACGAAAGAAAGCATTTTATTTCATTCAGTTTTTTAGATATAAAATTGTTTCTTGTTACCGCAATTATCTGTGAATATGTATGAACTGCTTGCATGTGACTGAGCCATAGATAAATGCGTACTATGTTTTTCTTATGGTAACACGCATTATTTTAGCAGATGCAGGAATTTTTTCGATGTTACTGACCACTGCTATCGATGAGTTATTTTATAAAAATGAAACCATGATTGAATGAATGAATCGGTCAGTCAAGAAATATTCACAGGTAGGCTATGTGTCTTGCTGTGAACGTCTATGCAAATCTCTTCGTGTTGTTGTACAGTTTATTATTAATTAGAAAAGAACCAAATTGCCATCTCAACCCTAGCGATGAAAAAGTTATAAGCAAAGTCAAATTGTACCCTTATTGACGCTAACACACAAACATACTTACAAACTCCAACCGTGCGTTGTCAGACGCAACTCGTGACACACTCAAATAAAGAAAAGTTCACGAACACATGATACTTGAACAGGAAAACAGTTGTAAGTTGACTAACATTTGAACATTATGACGACGGGTATGAGTAAGGGTCAGAGTTCACAGCTTACTAATTTATTCAGATTGTTTCAGATTAAGCCAGCCTTGTGCTGGCACGGGCTCTTGCTCCCGGAGCAGCCCGTAATATTTATTCAGACAACAAACACACAGATCAATAGCTCTTGCGAGCGGAAATGTAGCGCCCAACACCAGGCAGGTAGAAACAGAGATTAAACACAACCACTTGTGTTTGTTGGCAGATGGAAATATAATACGTATGAATCGGTACATAATACAGGACTGAAGTTAAGATACGTATGGCTGAGAGCTGACAGTGCAATGCGTATGATGATGACGATACATTTAATAATAATAATAATAATAATAATAATAATAATAATAATAATAAAGGAGATATATGTACAAAAGATGTGTGACAGATGCTGTGTTTCATTCGTCGGCGCGTTGGGGGGCGGGGTCGTTGTTGTGGGGCTACGTCCGGTGCGAAGAAGGTGTGTGTGGATCCCACAACACAACAGTGTTACCCTTGAATACAAGATACGTGATATCAAATACTGACAAATAGGTTACCTCCTTGAATGACGCCACCTTCGGTTGCGACAACTGTGTCTACGTATGACATGGGCATCAAACCATTGTGTAAACTTTGGCTAGACTACGCTGTCACCCCATCTTTCAGCTTCTTTATTACGCGCTAATAGAAATGAATTCAACAGTTACATACATCTGTTACGATTGCTACACTTTGCTATACATACAAATACACAACATACTACATAATCAATATATCTGAGTGTGCGTCACAGCAGAGGAATGAGCTTATTTTGGTATTTTTAATTTTCCCTTCACGGTTCTCTCTCTTTCGCCTAATACAGTCACAGTGAATGTACAGTACAGAGTTCCATTATGTGACATATGAACGATAATTATTAGGGAATAAAAGGGGAGAAAACTCTCTTGGGTAAGAAAATGTAAAGAAGGTGAATATGTGTGAATACTTTTCCTTGTAGGGGGTGTCTTTGTGACAGGGCAATGCTTAGTCGCCGCTTGAACATTTTTTAAAGATGCAAGACAGTCTTGGGCGAACACACACACACACACACACACACACACACACACACACACACACACATATATATATATATATATATATATATATATATATATATATATATATATATATATATATATATGAAATGTGTGTTCTTGTTTTGTTTTAAGTTATTTACATTGACCTCTAACGAGATAGGAAGATATTCGGTTAATCGAGACTTTTTTACTTTTCCAGATGGGAGACAACTTTTGATCTCACATTTTATTTCCCTTGCCGGTTGGTACTGCATTTCGGCCGCGAAGTTCGAGCGATAAAACTTCGTTTAAGGCTCAAAGTTTTAGTTGCTCATCGCTACTTGAGCGACATTTTTCCATCCAGGGAGGGAAAACCAGAGGAACTTTCCCCTTCCTGAAATCCGTAATCACTGGAACATTTCCAGTGGTATTCCAGCGACACGTTCCCTACATCTGAAGCTTTGATGAATGATTTTAACTTTTCTTATTAATCACTGGATATGTAGGGAACGATTTTAATAGAATTATTTTCTATTTTATTTCAATCATGAGTCTTAACTCAACCATGTTTGCCTGAGGAATTGTTCATGATTGTGAAAGGTGTTTTCTGACCAAAAGCTACTTGTTAGATTGGCTATGCATAGCCTGAGGAAGTTGTCAATCACTGCATCCTTTAGATGAATTCTTCTCAAAGCCATCAAAGAAAATCTGGTCCCATACTCTCTAATATTCAAGATATCTCATTGAAAGAGTCTTCAATTTTACCTTTACAATAAAAGATACGAAGAAAGAAAGAAAGATATGCAATATGTGTGACACATAGACGAACAGACACTAAAATAATGTCAGCGCCTTGCATGTGAAAATTGATATGGGAAGTAATTCTTCATATCGGAAAAAACATTTAGAATTGCTCGTAGTTTTAATAACTGTCCTTAATTACATCAGATAGTAAAGAAATCTTTAAACTTCTAGGTTTTTTTCAGACTTTTTGGACACGCTTGTCATTACAAAGGCTTGAATTCGGAATAAAGATAAAATGAAAACTCTAAGTACGAGGACAGGAAAGCGAATCGCACACTGATTAAAAACAATGAACCGAAATTCTTTAATAGTAACTGAGTTTAGTCAAAGGGTGACAGTATAACAATTTCAGCTACCATTCTAACAAAAGTGAGGGTATCCCACGTAACCATGAACAAGATAGACCAAAACTCGCCGTTGTCGGGTGTTTTCTATTATTAATCATTCTTCGCTATGTTTTCCATCTTTAATACCAGTAATATTGTACTGAATGAGTTTAAATATGAAATTTGCTTAATCAGTCGAGGTGACAGAGTTTTCCAAAGGATGCTTGGTTTCAGGGATGAGAAATTCCTCAAAGATATTATGCCTTCGGAACATTCTTAGGCCCTGTCCACTAAGGTATACTTAACTTTAACACTAGCGAGCATGCCGTCGGGCACTTCCAGTTGTTTATATTTTCTCTCGCTTCTAAAGCAGTGTTACCAGACAATCGCATCGTTCTGGCTCCATACTCGGTCGGTCAGTATAGTGGAAAGGTTACGGGAACAGGGTTTGCCCGTCGGGCAGTGCCCGCTAGTGTGGACAGGGCCTTAGTGTAACTTTCTCTCTCTCTCTCTCTCTCTCTCTCTCTCTCTCTCTCTCTCTCTCTCTCTCTCTTAAGGCGAAATACGGTTGAATGACGAAGAGCCGGACTTTTCAATAGCCATTTGACCATTGGACGAATTACGACCATTACAAAGGCCTTCTGTAATCGCTTAAGACTCATTTTATCGAAAGTCTCTATACATAGCTGTGAACTGAGAGTTACTTGTTCTGAGTTGCATACTGTTTGAGAGAGAGAAAACAAACAATAATTCCATTATTATAAACATCATCTGGAATTTTGCCCTGAGAGAGAGCACACGATGTTTTAATAGTGATCAGAAAAGGAAACCAAGACAGTTTCCAGCCGTTTAGGCCTTATCATTTTCGTCGCAGAAAAAACGCATTGTGAAGCAACGTGCAACCTATAACAAGCTAGTTGGAAAAACAAGTGCAAGGACATTCAGTATCCATTATACTTATATTGCAACGCCCATTCTCTTTATTTAACAAGAAAAGTTGATAAGAATATGATTGACGTATCAGTAGATGCTCCCAGGCCTCGTTTGTCTAACGTGAAGGCTTTGCGCCAAGAATTCTCTCTCTCTCTCTCTCTCTCTCTCTCTCTCTCTCTCTCTCTCTCTCTCTCTCTCTCTCTCTCTCTCTCTTCGAACAGGGAACACCTAAGTATCTGGGATTCGGTGCAATTGGAACGGTATTTATTGCGTTTTATTTTATTTTTGCAGTAATTGTTGTGATATTTCTGTAGTATCTAAGTATGGGATCCCTTTACAAGGATGTCCAGACGAAAGCGATTCTTTCAATAGCTTAACTAATTGAAAAGCTAGTTAGGCGTATAAGCGAGTCGATATTTTTAATAAACTGAATTCTTTTCATAAGATAAAAAAAAATTATTTTATTATCATTCACCAGCAAAATCTGATCACCAATGGCGCAGCTGGCCATTTCGAAGGCAGGTTCGAGATCATGGCTTTCTAATGGAGAGAGTGGCCATGTGCTTTGTGATGCCAGTTTAAACTATTTCAGTGTTTCTCTCAGTCACTTTAATAGGTAAGTTTCCGTTTTGGAAGATATTTGGGGCGTTTGCAGAAAACTATGCGAAGGAAATTGAGTTGGTTCGTCCATTCGAGAGAAATATTATCTCTCGATCTTCTCCTTCGAGGAAGAATTTGCAATTCATTGGCATTTGTAGGTTCTCAAGAAAGATGAATCACCATAGTTGACATTTAAAAACTTTGTTGTTACTGAAAAAATTTCTTGAGAATAATTCTTTGGAATTCTTCTCTCTCTCTCTCTCTCTCTCTCTCTCTCTCTCTCTCTCTCTCTCTCTCTCTCCTGGTTCCTCACTGGACGGGTGGGTACCGTTCTCAGCTAGCACTCTGCTGACCCCGTGTTCGATTCTCCGACCAGCCAATGAAGAATTAGAGGAATTTATTTCTGGTGATAGAAATTCATTTCTCGCTATAATGTGGTTCGGATTCCACAATAAGCTGTAGGTAACCAATTGGTTCTTAGCCACGTAAAATAAGTCTGATCCTTCGGGCCAGCCCTAGGAGAGCTGTTGATCAGGTCTGGTTAAACTAAGGTATACTTCTTCTTCTTCTTCTTCCTCTCTCTCTCTCTCTCTCTCTCTCTCTCTCTCTCTCTCTCTCTCTCTCTCTCTCTCTCTCTCTCTCTCTCATGCGCAGGCAAAGCATGGTCAGCTAGTTGATGTAAGCCCTTTTGGCACGCAGCCCATTCCTCGTGATGGGAGCAGCATTGAAATAGAAAATCTGGGTCGACGAATAAGTCTCGGGGCAAAAGTCAAGAGACGTCATTTCCCTTTTAATGGAGCAATCAGATTCATGACCATTCTGATGGCCTCTTCAACAAACGTTCCTGATGATCTTTCCGAGTGGGAATGAAATCGTATGGAAAGAAAAGGGAAAGGGGAGATCACAAATGTTTTTATTAAGTATACTTCAAATGCATGAGAGGAGGCCTTGTGAATAGCAGAAAATCCGGACGTATTCTTGAGAAGTATCAGGGTAACTGCTGCCTATCACTCATAATTTTAGAGAATTATAACATTTTACGTGTAATTAATTATTATAAGGCGAAACATTTCGCCTTCCAGTGAATCTACTGAAAAATCTTCGAATCAAAGGATTTAGTCTTCTACAGCAGACTTATTTTCAATTGCAGATTCCAGCTTTAAGTCTAAGCTTTTCCTCATGTCAAAAAAAAAAAAAAAAAAACTGCATTTACAGCTCTTTCTGCAGTATTCCCTGAGTGAGTGAACAAGTGCGACACATTATTTAGAAGGTTGATAAACTAAAAGTGATCGGATTCATAGCCCTATACCATTTGAATCATGTACATCATTTGAAGTGCGAGTATGAAAATACTTAAATAGCATTAGTCATGTCAACAGCCAACTAAACTAGAGGAAGCTTCCGGAATCACAGCTGTGCTCATGTCTTTTGCAAGTTGGAACATCATTTTCTTTTCTGCGAGAGCCATCCACCTGCTGTCTTTGTAGGGAGATTCTTCCCCAGCTGGTCAAACGTTGACTGCATTCAAAGGGATGCAATCACTAGTAGTGCATGCATGCATTCGTGGGAATCAATGCTAGTCTCTCTCATGTGAAGCCTAATGAGCAGGGCAACCAATGCACTTATCCAGACCAGAACTGATAGACACAAACGAGGAAATGCGAAAGGGTAAAAATAACCTGATTAACCGAAACCGAAAGAAGAAGGCGACTCTTGAACCTTGGGAGATGGAATCATGAGAGTGGGAGTAAGGAGAGAATTCCGGAGCTATGTTGCAGAAACATCCGCCGGGACGAAGCAGTCAGGCGGCATCTGCCCTTCCTCGCATGAGAAATGGGAGGTGCAGTAGCGTGAGTGGATAATGAACGGTTTTCTTTCCTCCCAGTTGAGTGATGACCAAAATTCTATAAACAGAAAAGAGACTATGTGAAGTAGAATCAGGGGCTCATAAGAGCTGGATGGCTGATTAGAGAAAATACCTCTGATCCAATCTAGACAACAAGAGAGGAAGAGGAAGCACCTTTGAGATACGCAGAGTATTCTTGACAATATTGGATGCAGATACTAGGTCTTTGCAATTACGACAATTACAAAGCAATTCACTAACAGGTCAAAAGGATATAACACATTTTTTTCTACCCTCAATTAATACTGAGACAAAGCTGTATCTTTGAGTCAAGTAAAGATAATAGAAATCTGAAATATCTTATTTTAATTTTACATTGTCAAAATCTGTCCAAAAATACCAAATTAGATGACATCCATTGAGGATTACATAATGGTGGAGACGTAAAGAATGGGTATGGTTCACAAATACAAGAACACACACACACACAACACACACAACACACACACATATATATATATATATATATATATATATATATATATATATATATATATATATATATATATACATATATATATATATATATATATATATATATATATATATATATATATATATATATATATATATTATACATATATATATATACATATATACTAATATATATATATTATATATTATATATATATATATATATATATTTATATTATATATATATATTATATATATATAGATTAGTGTGAGGAGTCAGGAGTCAATCCATACTTAAAAATCATCAATGAAGGGCAGAGGACACACAGATATACAAGCTGACTTTATTCCAACGTTTCGTAATTATCGGATTAATTACATCATCAGGGCTGTTAAAATATGAAAATAAAATTCTTTGTAAATCATAAAAGCTAGAAATAAAGGCTAAAAGTTATTCATACAAAATTTTCACAAATGTACACAAACGTTAAAATTAGAGAACAAAAGTTTTAAAAATCATTACATTAAAATGAAGGTAACTGAATATACAGTAAACTAAAATTGAAAACCATCTGTGAAAGGGGTTACAGAACAAAAGATTAAGGACCGACCTAGAGGAGTGACAGCTTTAAACTAAACATAAACATAAATAGAAAGAACACAGTCAGGATAAATATAGAGGAGAGGAGGACGTGTGAGTGTTTAACGACGGAACAAGTTGTTTGATGAAAAGTGATTCCAGGATAACAAGGTCTTGAGGGTTGGTGGTATGGCCTAAAATGTGGAAGTCTTTATTATTAATGTGTGTTTTACAAATTTTTGAGTGATTTCTGATGTTGAATGTTCTGGGTTTGAAATTCTGCTACCTGTACGGAAGCTTACGCCACGATGAGAATCGATTCGCACCCTAAGGAGTCTACTGGTGGATCCCACATAGGTCCCTGTTTGACATTCAGGGCAAGTATATTTATAAAATGACACCAGATGACATATAAGGTGATAACCGATCTTTGGTTTAAAGAGTGAACCAATGGTGAAAGGGTTCTTAGGGATTAAAGTGACATCAATGGCATACAAATGATCCTGAATAATTTGAAGTGAACTTTTTGTGGAACTTGGGGTCATGAGTAAATGGAAAGCTTGCGTAAAATTTCATTTTTTGGACGGTTAAAACTGCTGGTTTTGTAATGAAATGTTTGTTAAGTAATTTATGGTAATTTCCTATACACCAGCTTTGCAGGGAAATCAGTTATTATTAAAAAAGTCAATTAAAAAAGAAATTTCCTTATGAAAAAGGCTTCCAGTTCGACGTAAGGACGAGTGCCCTGTGGAGAAGGGTAGAAACAGAGTTGGATTTAAAATTATCGAAAGCAAGAGCTATAAAAGTTGGTACCAAGTCCAGTAAAAGTCTTCTTTCTAAAAACCGTGGTATTAAAACTGTCGTGTTCTCTAAAAACTAGAACGTCCAGGAATGGTAGACGGTCGTTCGCCTCTTTCTCGATAGTAAACGTTATGCTCGAGTGTATAGTATTGGCATATTCGACGAAGAGGTCAGCTTCGTATTCACTTTTAAAGAGGCCGAACGTATCGTCAACCAACCTGGAATAAAAAAGGGGGTAGAACCTTAATGGGCAATTATCAAGCATGCGCTCCTCCAGGGAGCACATAAAGATATTAGCAAATGTGGGGGCCAAGAGGGGAACCCATGGCCATGCCCTCTACTTGTTTGAATAATTTACCATTAAAAATAAATGCAGTGTCCCAGCACTGCGAGTTCAAGTAAAGCTTTAAAATTCGTGCGATTAAAATTATTAAAAGTAGAATCAGGAACAGGAAACAGCTTGTTAAGAATTAATTCAATAGTTTCTCCAACAGGGATATTAGTAAATAATGACTCGACGTCGAGACTGGCCATGAATAAATCTGAATCTTGTCTAAGAATGGTTTCTTTAAATTGAAAGGAGTTATTCAATGAATACTTATTCTTAGTTAGATGCTCAAGCATGGGTACAAGGAATTTGGCTAATTTATAATTTGGTGTTTTGAACGAGGCAAGGATAGGTCTAGGGGGATGTCAGGTTTGTGAATTTTCGGTAGGCCGTAAAGGATACCATAAGATGAGCCAGTGGAAAAAAGATCTTGGTAAATGGTTTCATTAATGCCATTGTCCTTCTTAAGAGACCTTAGAAAACGGTTGATTTTGTCTTCAATTTTAAAAATATTATAGTAGTCAGGCGTCCCAATGGGTTCAAATTTTGTTCTATCGTTTAAAATACTTTCCATTTTTGATGTGTACTCACATTTATTGAGGATCACTGTACCTTTACCTCTTATCAGGTCGGGTGGAGAATGATGTCTTCGTTTTTTTGCCAATTGTTTCATGATGTCAAAATCTTCGTTGGAATAAAGTCAGCTTGTATATCTGTGTGTCCTCTGCCCTTCATTGATGATTTTATATATATATATATATATATATATATATAATATATATATATATATATATTATATATATATATATATATATATATACATATATATATATATATATATATATATATATATTATATATATATATATATTATACGAGTATATATATATATATATATATATAATATATATATATATATATATAGTATATATATATATATATATATATATATATAGTATATATATATATATATAAGTATGAGAAGGTGTTATCTATCTTTTTCTGCGAAGAATTTTAGGATAATTTTACCAAAGAGGCACGGTGGATTGATCCGTGTGGGGTTTAAATCTCCGTGCATCTCGTTAATAGGTAACTCGCTAGGCACACTGGGCTAGAATCGTCCCACACACAAGCTCTTTTGAGACCAGATGTCAGTGTCCTTGTGGAAGTCAATTTCTTTGCTCCCTTCCTGGAACCTCTAAAAAAAGAGAAATTTCAGTTGCTTATTTTTAACATAGCATTTCATAATTTTTCAAATCTCTCTCTCTCTCTCTCTCTCTCTCTCTCTCTCTCTCTCTCTCTCTCTCTCTCTCTCTCTCTCTCTCTCTGTGTGTGTGTGTGTGTGTGTGTATGTTTCCTGGTTGCAGAAATATTGTGCCATCTGCTTCCCTGACTTTCAAATGCAAGTCATACTGAAAATTGCGAAGAAATTTACATGCCCAGGATACAAGGCAAAAATATTTCGAGAGATTCTTTTTGCCTGTCGAACCTTTATCAGAATATCTTTTCCTGAAAACTGTCTTTTTAATTCAGTCTTGTGTTTACGCTGAGGGAATAAATGGCTTAAAGAAATAGTGTCCAAACAAATCTGAAATCTGGAAGCGAAAATCCTGAGAGGAAAATTTGGTTTGTATTCCCCTAACCCGCGTCCAGTAATTCACACGATTTTGTTGAATTTACTCTCTCTCTCTCTCTCTCTCTCTCTCTCTCTCTCTCTCTCTCTCTCTCTCTCTCTCTCTCTCTCTCTCTCTCTCTCTCTCTCTCCGAGGAATGTCTCTTAGTTACATAGGTAAGTAAAAGTAAAATTCAACAAATGTTTTGCACAATAAACGCTCAATCTTCAAATGAATATGGGCAGAAGAAAATGATTGACCTGATTTCCCATATTCTAATAGTTTGCGCCCGAATTTTCATTATCCTGTGAACACTTCCACAACCAGGGCTTTCAGTGCTCTACTGTAGGTTTTGTGCATCTTAGTGAATATTTCCAAATAAAGGAAAAATGTCCCATAATTCTCGAAATGATAAAAGGTGTCCTTACAAGTGTGGTGACCTTATACTCATGGATTTTCTGAGGTCAATCCTTTCTTTTGCTGACACTTAATCAAACTTTTCTTTTTGAAGCAAATTAGCTTGATGAAAAAACGCGTTTCCCTCTAACGCTGCAACCAGTTGTCTTGCTACCCGCGAAGAAAGGAAATTTACCGACAAATTCAGATCTAGTAGAGTATTTGCCTTCCTTTTTCCTCTGTTACTCACAACAGAGAAAATTAGGTTTTACTCTGGCTGTGCTTTATTATCTTTAACAAATTTAATAAACGTTAAGCTTGTATTGAAAGAAATATCTTTAAATGAACGCATTTCATTATGCCAATTAATCATCAGTGAAAAAAGTTTGTAAAAATTTAGCTCCTGAAAGATATTTCATTATTCTATTTATATTTGGGGACACTTGTCAAAAAATCACTGATATTCAGCTTTCATATTGTGAAAGGAAAGGCTTTTCAATTAGGGTAAAAACGTTATCTAATTTCTTTCTGGCGTAATTTTTTACTTTCTTATGAAGGAAAATGGCATTATTCATGTGCGCATGTTCTGAGAGTTGTGGAATTGCGAATTTCATTAAGTGAACAGTGAACTTACAGATATCATGAACTTGGTCATTTCACTAGAATTTCTTGAACTAACCTGACATTTCTGAACATTTTAGCAATAAGCTCAGGGTACCTTTTCAAGAGCTTAGGTCAGAAGGGGCTTATTGGATTTTTCAGGGCACTGTTTCCCTCACGAAGGATCTATTTTCTGCCTGTCATTTGTGAGACGAAGTCATTAACTACTAAGCTATGGTGCCTGGTTTATTCCATGGATATTGTTGACAGATGATATCCTAATGGCAAATTCCGTTTTCTTCAAAAGTCTCGTTTTCTAAATCTTCATAAAAAGTAAAAAGATATGTTCCCTTAACACATATATTTCAGTTCAATTAGAAAGACGAATAAGGAGAAAATTCTCGTATAGCATCCATATCGCTGTGCCTCTCAGGTTTGTATCTGCCTGGAAAACTGAGCGAGTTTGGGAAAAGAAGAGACGAACATTTTCTTGTCACCAGCGGATCCAGGCCGGGGACGTGGGCTGGGGGTTGGGGGGTTGGGGGGGCACCTAGGCATGTACAACCCCCCCATGAAAAATAATGACAAAATAATAATACTGAAGATTTAAATAATAATAACATAAATGAGAAACATAAAAATGGGAAAAAATAAAAAAATCTATTGTAGAAATAATAAAATTTGAGAAAAAATATAATAACAATTATATATATATATATATATATATATATATATATATATATATATATATAATATGAAATATGGTGCCGCCCTTATGAAATTTTTCTGGATCCGCAAGTGTTTCTTGTTACTGTCGAAAGCCGAAGACTTTCCTCTCCGAGGCTTGAACACTTAGCATCCTGTTCACTCCCGTCACACCGATCTCCTTTTAAGTTTCTGTTTCTCTCCCGGTGTAAAAGTCAGTGTTGCCAACAGCAATAATATCGATGTATATAACATCATGGTGAGCAAGGTTCGCCAGCTAATCGCACGACCTGAGGCCAAGGCTCCATGGAGAGGTGCTGATGTTGTTTTGCTGTTGATCCAATTCTCGTTTTTTTTTCTCCATTTTTCTGTACTGTACTTTCCATCCGGTATAAAATCGCAGATTAAAAGATGGCCGAAAAAAGTATCCGAGGACCGAGAAACATTAGATTAACAATTACAGATCGAATTGTGGAAGCACAAAGAAATTCTTATAGTTACTGAGTAATGGATTTGAAATTCGTTAGAAACCAAACTGTTGAAATTGCAACAAAGATTAAAAGAATTGGGAAATTGTTTTCTTGCAAAGAAAATTTATTTTTCTCCAAGACTTTTGACATTCATTTACTCTGGGTTTACCGTGCATGAGTTGACATCTCATTTTCTTTTTCAAGGAAAGCTACAGTAGTCCAACTACTTCACTTCACTAGGAATACGTATAAAAAGACCCTCATTAATCCTCTTACTGTTTCCTTGATGATACCTACACTAAAATTGGTAACGTGTTTTTTCTAAGTGTTCTTCTTGCAATAGAATGCCTCCATCCATAATAACTTTCAACTTCAATTGAAAGATAAATAACTTTGACGGCGATATGGTGGAAGATAAGAACTGAAATATATGAAGCATAAAGATCTGTATACTGATCACAATCTCTTGCTCTGAACTGAAGGCTCCTCATTAAAACTTTTGCGTGAGAGTTGAAGTGTAAAAATCAACAGAACTTTTATTTCCATCAAAAGTTTATATTTGTTCCCATCCTAAAACATCTGAATTCCTAGCTGCGCGTTGTACGTCAAGCGCTTATTCTTTGGCCTTAGCAGCTCTTATAAAGAGAATGACAAGTGCACATGAACACACAATCACACACACACAAATCGCATCAAAAGTTGTAAGATTCAGTAGGAAATATAACATACCATTAAAATGAATGACAATTGATTTTTGAAATAATGTTGTTAAGAGAAATATTACCTCCAAAGGGGTGGTGTGGTTTGAAGATTGTAATAAAATATGCTGCTTACCGCTTCTTTCATCGGTAAATTTTATTTATTATTTTACCTCATGTAGAATATAAGATAAAAGCAACTTTTTTACTAGTTCAGACTTCTTGTACATCTGCGAGAAGATGCTAGGCTCATGAGTAGTTCTAACCTTCTTCAAGAGGAAAGCACTTTTGTTCTTTTGAACTAAACCTGTCAAGCAAAAGACACGAGCAAGCCTTCTGTTGTCCTATTATTATTAATGAATACTCATTCAGGTGAATCGGGATCAACAGATATCGGTTAACCAAAGAAGGGCCCACACAATAAAAAGTCATAATTTGTATGACTCTTTCTACAGTACAGAGGACATATTTACAGGCAGAGAAAAAAACAGAGCCAGGAGAGTAGAGACAGAGTCCCTGCCACACAGAAAATGGACGGGACTTCTAATGAGAACTGACGTCAAGACAGTGTTTGAGGAGCTTCTTTCTCCAGGAGCGGCGTTTTGTTCTGCTACTGACATCTCACGACAGAAGCAGAAGTTTGTTGTCCTTGGAGAGTACTGCTTATATGTCGTAAGTATTTTTTCTGGCAGTTTTATGACATGAGTTTAGTGTGTCGTCTTAATTGTTGGCTGCCTGTTATTTTTCACTTAATTATCAGATTCATTTCATTTTTTTCTTTCTTCTTCAAGCTCTATTTCTATCCGTTTCACGGATGGGCATTTATTCTAAGGAATCGTGCTCATTAAGTCGTTGGAATGTCATTTACTTATGTGTTCAATAATAATAATAATAATAATAATAATAATAATAATAATAATAATAATAATAATAATGAAAGACTTCGCAAAACTTTAAGTGCTTGCAAGCATTCGCCCATCTTTGTATATCCAGACTGGTATTCTTAGACAGTTCTTTAAGTTCTCTATTGTAAAGTGAGTAGTTGAACATTCAACTAATAATTTACTCAAAACATGAATGCTTTTCAAAAGATCTTTTGCTTTGGAATGCTTTTCACATATTACTTGAATTATCACTAATTTAAATGATGTAAAAGACATGGTTATTTATTAATTTAATTTTACTAGTTTGCTGAATTATGAATGTTTGGTAGATATTTAGTAACTTGAGAATCATTCCTATTTTCGTAATATAAGAAGTGTTTGATCGAACAATCGGTATTGATAGAAGGCAACTTGATGTTCGCTTCTAAAATGACTTGATTTCTAGGTACGCCAACATTAGGACCGATTCCCAGTGGTTCACGGCAGGTTTCTTTTGCAGTTCCAAACTGCTATCGCTATTCGCGGAACGATTTCGAACAAGATTCCCGAAACGCCCTTTTGCATGTTTATGTGCTTGTCATCAGTTTGTCATTTCGACAAACTACTATTTAGAATTGTAACTATTGAGAAATTAATTGCTATTTCTGATATTGATTCAAGGAGTAATATATTTACAACAGGATCCTGACTAATTTTTGAAAATCTTTTTAAAATTGACTGAATTTTTTGCCTCTCACGCAGAATGCTACAACGCCGGTTCCTCGGAATTTCTCAGAATTTCTTTCTGTGTGTAACAGGGAGTTTCATGCTCTTAAAGCATACAAAATGAATGAAATGCGCTCTAAAGGAATACCCGGATAACCTCCGCAAAACATTTGGTGCGAGACAATGGACAAATACGAGACCAAATTCACCGAATAAATCAGCCAAAGTCACATGGTCGTAGGTGGCAGATGAGGATGAACTTTACGGCGCAGTAAACGACCGAGAACAAGGCACTACGATAGATAAGACACAATCTGCAGGTTTAATGTCCCTGCATCGTCATGAAAGACATACCACCGGGTCATAAAAGGATTTTGAGGGTCGCCAGAGCCAGCCAAAGAGAAAAAATAGCCGAATTCAACTGAGACAAGGATGTGATTATGTCAGTCTGAGAGACTCCTTATCTTCTATGTGCGATGTTCTTGAAGGAAAGAAGATGACGAAGGAGGGAGAAATAACATTCTTATGGTTTCGCGTTGGCTAAAGTGCAACAATAACACAGATACTTTCATTGCTTGTGGTAATAATGATTCTTAAATATTTGAGAAAATTTTGTAAAACTAAAACGTAAACGAGAATGCTTCTGAAACAAAGAATAAGAATATCATGACCTTAAATCCCAGTGCGCCGTCTTTTCAGCGATAGTTGTTGCAGTTTGCACACTGAAAGGGATAAATAATTTTCAAGCGATGCTGAGGGGTAAAAGGTCTGACATTTATATACATGAAGGAAGAATATTAAATTTTTCACTCGCCTAACATCAAGTACATACAGGACAATGCTGGCTGGCCATCTTCTCGTTCGTAAGAAAACTGATAGTTAGTTAACTGAAAATTGCGTTAATGTAAAAATGAATTTATTTATGATTTCCTTCTAATAAAAAAATTCCGCTGAAATAATATATCTCATTTACCTGGAATTTACGGGATATTTCCTATATCGTTTGCAGATTATTTTAAACTTCCGCTATGCAAGCTGTTGTAGCTGTTGTTTAAATGGGCGTAACGCTGGATTTTATTGATTAATGGTTCCGTTCTTTATTACTAAAGCTTCTGGTTTCCATTCTAATTTTACAATATTTTTTCGAATATATAAGAATGATAGAAGCTCTAAACATGAAAATAAAGGATTCTTCCTTTTTTACGCTTTCATCATATTTTGCTTTTCTTCAGGAAAGTCCCAACATCTCTCTCTCTCTCTCTCTCTCTCTCTCTCTCTCTCTCTCTCTCTCTCTCTCTCTCTCTCTCTCCCTCTGCCAGTTCTTTTCTCTTCTTTGTCTCTTTTGCTGCGTCTCATGACTGACAAATCCCCGCTGTGACTGTGTTATGTCTGTCACGTGTCTGCTGGGTCATTCATCGTGTCACATCTCTGGTGGGGTGGCTATGTGCCTGGGTCGTTTTATGCTCTATAAAGATTAGACTGTCATTTGTCGTCTACGAAACAATGGCGTATCTTACTGTTTGCTTGACTGTGCCCACTAGTTGTCTTTATATCTGTGTTGTTGGTCCTGAGATAATATCTATTCCGTGGTTTTCTGGATAATCATCTAAAAAGGATTCCACCCTATTCTTACTCTATTTTACTGACAGGTTTCTTATACTACAGTCTTGTCTCCATAGGTATTTAGAGGCAGTTGTATCTTTCACACTAATTTTATCCCTTATATAATATGACTCGATTAATTTTTTGCACCATTCCGATAAAACAGTATTGCATCAAGACATATTTAATAACTTCCTTTGGTGAGGCTAAGAAATTTCTCCTTACCGCTACCGACCATACGGACGGAGGAGTATGGACTTTCCGAGGGGTCTTTCAGCAAGAAACTGGACATTCATAATTCTCTGGCAAATGTAACACACACAAAGGGTGAGGAAACAGTATTAATCTAACAGCAAAAACTCTGCTGCACTAGTACATTTTTTTGTAAATGAGTGGTTATATGTACTGTACATATATATATATATATATATATATATATATATTATATATATATATATATATATATATATATATATATATATATATATATGAAATTTTTATCACACCGTGATTTATATACAATCATGGAGCTACAAATGTCGTTTAATATCCAATTCACGCAACTCCGGGAATATCCCCGATGGGGAATTATCACCAAAGGGGAATTTTTTTTAAGTGATAAATGGACCGGTACCACCGTCGTGGATATTCCCGAAGTAGCGTGAATTGGATATTAAACGACATTTGTAGTTTCATGGTTGTGTGTGTATATACAGTATATATATATATATATATATATATATATATATATATATATATATATATATATATATATATATATATATATATATATATATATATATATATATAGTATATGCTTGTGTACTTAGTTTATGTATTTATTTATTTCGGTTGCTCCACATCGGAACGTTGCAGATTAAGCTGGCTATACAGTAGCACGAGCCATAGTTTATTGTCGTTCCATCGGAGATGACTGTGATGTTGAAATGCATGACAGGTTTCGTGTCGCCCTGTGGCCATCGGTCCCCTGGCTGATGGATCTGGAGATGGGGCATTTAGGTGGTAATATTTTGGCCTCAGTATCGAGAAGCAGTTGATGCTTAATACTGGAAATATTATTATTATACTAAGTATTCTGCGTCACGCTGACTTCTGAGTAGCATTCACACTGCGTAAAGTAGTGATACTCAAACTGATACCTGAAAATAGTGCACAGAAAGTATTCCTTCAAAAGGAATTTATTCCAATGATGAAATTCTGTAAATATTCAGTTTCTTTTAACTTTCATATATATTTTCTATCCCTACATCCCGTTTGCAAACTGAGCTCGAAGGACTTATGAAGAATCATTTTTCTTGATAATCTAGGAATGCAGTAAAGTATATAATTTACTTGCCATAACTACGGGTATAAAGCATTATTACTGTTCCTTATGAACACACGTTTCAGTGGCACGTATAAAAAAAATATTTATTCATAAAAAGGATAAAATCGGAGTTTTCAGAAGATAAGAAAAATTATGTGATTTACAATAAAGGGATTAATCATTTACAACTAAGGCTCGTCGCCTCGCTCAGTGTTTGAGGAAATGATGGTGATGATTATAATTAAGTAGAAATAAAGAAATTCCTAAGCACCCATTTATTCGCATAATCAGAGATATGTCAAAAAAAAAAAAAAAATGGCCAGGGAGCAGATGAACATAACAGCAAGAGACTGTTTCGCTTCTCTCGTGTGACGTCATAATCAGAACGACCTTCTGGGAAGATGAGCTCCTCCTCAGGCACTTGGCGCCAGTCCTCGGGAAGTGTTCTTCACTGCACTTGTCTGTCTGTTGGATTCTCCGTTTTCTCCGTCTTTGATTTGTTTTTTCCAGATATGGTCATCCTTCCTGTAGGAAATGTCCCAACACACTATTATGCTTTTTGTGTTGTGGCACGAGAACAAAAAACATGTTGTCAGTTATAATAATTTCATGTCTTTTAATTCGTCAAAAAAGTCATACGAGTTACTTAACGTCAAGTCATTCTTGGCACATTTATTCACATAAAAAAAACTATATATTTAGCCAGTTTATAGTTTTGAGTTCTGTATGCAGAGAGAACAGGTCTTAGAGGTATATCTGGTTTGTGTTCTTTCGGCAAGTCGTGCATATTAAGCCAGGGGTTGACCCAGTACCATATAAGTCTTTGTATTGTGTTTTACTTATTTTGGTTTCATTTTTAAGCTTCATTAAGTACCGGTTGTTTAACTTGTCTTCTAATAACATGCTGTTCTTGAGCGTATCCCCCTGATTTAATTGTCTCAAGTTGGCAAGGTCATTAAGAATTCCTTCCATTTTTGAAACATAATTTTAATCTAATATAACAATTCCCCTTTCTCTCTCTCTCTCTCTCTCTCTCTCTCTCTCTCTCTCTCTCTCTCTCTCTCTCTCTCTTCCGGATGATAATGATGTCCTTTCGTACTCTTCATCTCCTCCTCTCTGCTTAAGAAGTTACAAAGTACTTCTAAGGGGATTTAAAACCTTCTTTCGGCGAGAGGACCTTCACAGAAGAGCGAGAAATTTTCCTATTCCTCCTATTTTCGATTCCTCACTTAAAGGCGCTTTAGACGCTAAATGAAAATTTCCTGTTCCCAACCACATAGGCAATATTCTTCCTGTGTCAAATATTTTACATTATTATCAAATATTTGCCAAATTTCTCTTTGCTGGAAGGTTTTGCGGTCCACTCATAAATTTGCCCTTGACATTATTTTCTATTGCTAACTTTCATTTTTCTCAATAAGGGCTTTAAACGTAATTTAAAATTGCTGATACAAACCACGTGAACGTGCAACCTCTCACTCAAGCGTAGCAGTAAAATATTAAATTCTAAAAACAAAACCCAAATATCATCCTAAATCTGAAGGCTAATTACCTACCGTGAAATATGGAGCGATACTGGAAAATCGTTTGAAGTGAACACGCGAATCAGAACGCCCATGAAATACTGTTATGACTCTGGGGACAGGAATGACCTGGGAGGGATAACACTCTACGTGGGGTAGGTTAGAGATACTCGTGCCAAGATGTGTCCTTGTAGTGAGTAATTAAATATAGGAATCATAATTAATGTTTTCTGCTGTTTCTCCCGTGCTTCTGCCTAGTCCTAATCTATGTCGTTGCCGTTGGGATGTTCACTGTTTTCATTACTGTCAGGTGTAGGGGAAGGCTTCGGTTGTGAAAAGGTTTTCGATGTCATTAGTGAGATTCAAATGCTTCAGTGCCGTTTACACCACACTAAACAGCACTTAGCAACTCGGCCCCTCATTAATAGTCTGAAGAAGATGACCTAACAAATGAGGACTCTTCAGCGGGATGAGGAAAACATTAGTGAGAAAAAAATTGAAATCGATCATAAAAAACCTGCTTCAGTTTATACTGGAGCACTGGTTTAAAAATGAGCCTTATCTAAACGGCTATAGAAAGTGAACATTAAAAAAAAACAAATCAAATGTTCATGAAAGTTTTGTTAATTTTCTTATTAAGTTCCTCTCTAGCTATTGCCTGCGATTAATTGGCTTTGCTCTCGATGCTGTTGTTGACATTCAACAATAACAACTGCAGTGGTAGACCGTCTGTCCATTAAGGACTCATGGTACACCAGAACATTCCCATCTAAGGCATTACGGAAATCCACTTTAAAAAAGTAGGTACATATCCGTTGCCCAAAAGTCTCACTGGGAATGATTTAGTAGTCATAAAGAAGACAGACGCCTGTGGATAAGGACACGTGATGACACCCAACCGCCCCCGCCCCCGGCCATCTTTTCCTATCTTTCATACAGTAAGCATAAAGTAATTTTTTATCACGCCATCTTCCCGCATACTGGTCCGATTGCCAGCACTTCCTTCATAATACCTCTTAATGTGGCGCTCTAAAGGCCGCTTTGTGCTCGGGCGACAACAAAATGCAGCGTTCCCAGGAGAGAGGAAGGGCTGTGCCTCCTGCGCTTTCGCCTGATCGCTCTCGTCTGAAGGCGTCTCCGAAGATCCGCAATAATCTAAAGCATCTCGTAACTCTGTCATGAAGGCACCGTTTCCTGCGACAGAGAAAGATGAAAAAAAGTTTTTATTCGCAATTATGTGAAACGCCTCGAAAACAAATATCTTTGGCTATTTGTACAGTCATGTTTTAACAGATACAAGGGCGTTCTGAAAGTTGCAGAGAAACTTGCTTAATTATGCCTATATATTTAAGAAATATATAACTGGATTTAGCTGACCAGTCTCCTATCGGAAGTTTTATCTTGGCCCATCATTTAAAGTTATTCCAATTGAAAAAACGGCAGCCACCCTCCCCTTACAGATCTGTAGTCGTGTGATTTACTTTTGTAAATCTGGCGTCGACTGGGAACTGTTGACCCCAAGGATTCACCTCCTGTTTTTTTCTTCTTCTGTTATAAAAAAAAAAAAAGCGCCTCGTTCCGTCCGCTTGATGTACAGCATGTATTCGCATTCAGGCAGAAACTTACTTTGCTCTGAATACTTCAGGATATTAATTTCAGTGGCAATGAAACGGTCTAGACTACTGCATTCCAATTTGTGATTCGAATCGGGCAGGAAGCTTGTCATGTCCTTGTGAGGTAAAGGAAAAATCTAGAGTTCAGTATTTGGAGCAGTAATGGTTCACTAGTCAAGAAAAAGTTTCTTTCCTCTTGAGGTATTTTGTAAATATTACGATTAATAAAGGGCAAGAAACTTACTTCCTAAAAATACGGATGAGTCGCAGAAGACAGTTCTAGAATCAGTACTTAATTATGGGACTTAAAGGAGACACTTATTTTGTCCTGTCTTGCGTGGTAAATTAATTTAATCCATATACAGATATCACTGTTTTTTTTTATTCTAAGCTTGATTACATGTGCAGTAGAAGGTAACCTACTGATCAAATTTATATGATCTTTAAAGTCCAAAGATGAAATTGTTAGGAGCATTCCTAAAAAGAGCAGCAAAACAAAAGAAGGAACAAATGAAAGGTCGCCTAGCACCCAGCATGCGGCGAATGAGCTGTTTGTCATTTGGCTTTTTCTACCCAGGCAGTGGTTGCTGAACTGCTTGCCGTCGTTTCCTAATATTTCCCCAAATTTCCTCTTTGTACAATGCGCATGGGGGATTTCTTTTACGAAATATCTTCTTCACATCCCAACCTTGTACGCACAATTTGGTAAAAAAAAAAAAAAAAAAATCTGATGCTTGATGGCAACAAGACTTTTTATCCTTCATAAAAAAAACTAAAAGAATTCATTCAGTGAAGTGCAAGCATTGAACGTTATAGTTGAGAATTTATGATTCAGTTGTTATGATCCTCTCTCTCTCTCTCTCTCTCTCTCTCTCTCTCTCTCTCTCTCTCTCTCTCTCTCTCACCCACACACACACAAACGCCCAATTTCGAAAATTTGTCAATATCACGTTGCCAACGACACATATTCCATGACCGACTGTTGACCCCTGTAGCACTGCCACAGGGCCTGTTGAAGATGATGCAATATTTATCATGTTCTCCAGTTGTTCACTGGAAACAAACAGATTGCTAACCGTGAATGAATCCAGAGTATCTCGCCTAGAATATTTGCCGTTCAATTTCTGATATCTCGTTTCATGCGGGTGATTGTCGTGAATGCTAGATTCACTTTTTCTGAAGTCCTTGCTTTTCTATCTTAATCACCAGATTTGGACTAGAGTTCGGCCTTACACAGTTATACATGTAGGTACTACCTCAATCATAAGTTGAGAAACAAACCAGAACATTTAAGGGCGACAGACAACGGCCCTCAAGGCATTAAACCGGGAGAAGAAAATTTGGCATTCTGACTACTCTTCAGAGACCCTAAGTAAGCCTCAGGTGTTGCTAAGTTGGTTCATAATGCATTCACATAACTAAATGAACTTCCTTCCCTCTTGTATTATTTAGTTACCTTAAAAAGCGTTCCATCCCCAGGATCCTCGAAAGCATTTACCTGAGCTATCCTCATGAGCAACCAAGTGACCTCTCTCATAAAGGCTTTGAGGGACGTCCAAAGGCTTTTTTTTTTTTTTTTTTTTGTATGTGGCATTGTTCGGTTTTTGTCTTTATCCTTTTTTTCCTGCTGAATAGCGTACAAATATTCAAAAGCATTTTTTTTTTATTTCTTCTGGTTCTTAATTATAATATTATACTCATAATCATTAATGACGGGGCCTCCTTTTTTGTATAACTTGCGCACATCTTTTTCATTTTCTGCAGATTATGAGACGGACGGATGAGACAGCAATATCAGTCACACAGATACGTCAATTCAACTTCCGGTTTTAAAGCTGAGTACTCCCATTTACATTCATAGCCATCAGAGACCCACTCGATGGACCTCTCTGCTTCGCTCATTTAAGAACCTATGCGCTTTCGCCTGTGTGATGAATCAGTTCTAACGAAAAGAATTTTGTTGCATTTTTCTTTCAAGAAATATTAATATCACTGTTCTTATTTAACCCTACGTATCCTTAATGTTACGAACTTAATGATAATACCCTTTTACCTTAATACTCTTGCTCCAGTTGCCTTTATGCCTTCGTGGATAATGGAATTATTTAATTGAAATGAATGATTTATTCCTGGTTTGTTTCTTCCTATTTCTTAGCCCTTAGCGACGCTATTTAGCTATTCTATAGGATTCTCGGCAACGGTCGTCACTCTTATGGATTGAGTTTCTTTGGAGGGATGAAAGGGGAGGTTTATATTAAACTGCTGCCAGATGAGCCAACAGAGAAGACCAAGCCGTAAAGAAACTAACGGTGAAAGTGAAGAACTGACCTTATTGTACCAGTTTGATAAAAGAATGGAAGGTCGCCATAAGGAATGAGTCAATTGTTACGGTACAGTGAATTTATTTACACATAAAGCAATCAAATGAGGCTGGAACTGAGGATTCAGCAGGCAATCAAACTTAATGAAAGTGACATTTACGGTGCCATAAATGGAGGCTGTGCCGAAGATGGTCGAATGAATGTTTTCCCCTCCAGGAGTGATTAATGATCAGTCTGGCTCGTAATCTTTTGCTCAGTGGGAGTAATGGAAACTTGATAGAACCGTCAAAGAAGATGAAACTGGTTGAGAGGGACTAATATTTAATACAAAGGCTTCCAAATGAAACACTAATCATGAGAAAGAAAATTTTACATTTCCTTTTCCCAAGAACCTAATTTATCAGCTCAATCGGTTTTGGAAATTGAAAAATGACGAAGAAGTAATCAGTCCACAGTGCCAGTCCTACAATACAGGGAGACGTCGAAAAACGGCTTAAGAACAACAGTCGATATATTTCATGAGTGCCTCAATTACGTCCCAACGGGAAATTAAGATGTGTATCCTTTACGTGCATTAACTATGAACAGAAAAAATAATGTTACATGCTCTAAGGTCATTTTAAAATATATTAAGACTTAAATAAAAAATCTGGGAGAAACAGTTTGCGGATTATTCGTAATAACACACGGCAGTAAATATACAAGGGAATGAATGAGCCGTACTATTATTCAGAATAGCAAGGGAACCATTTTTCCTGTTTGAAAGCAGAACAGAAGGAAACAGTGTAAGTGGAGAGAGTAGATATAACATTGAAACTGATGGAAGCAAAAGGCCGTCTCTTGAAGAATGGGAAAGTGCAAGAATCCGGAGAGCACAGGAGGAGAAGGGAAGTCCAAAGCTCGCTGAGAGAGGAGGGATCAGTCACGCAAATATGCAGTGGAAGCATTACTGAATCTCACAAAATAGTAGAGAGATGGTGTTGCCTAACGGGCGTCACGAGGCCAGATGAAAGGAGGAACTATGCATTATGTTGATTTGGTCATCATAGTCACCGATGCTTGGCTATCTTCTCGTTTCTTGGCAGCATCTCACCTTATTTCCACACAGGGTCTTGCAGGGATATATCAGCTGTTTTAACGTTTTACTTGATAATAATGATATTAACAATAATAACCGCAGATTAAATCAGAATGCTTATGGAATAATAATGTTGGCATTGTAGGAACAAGGAATTACGCTAGACACATTACACGCTAAAATCTGATGGAAAATCAAATCAAGTTGCATTCCTTCTGAACCTGGTTTTTCAAAAACCACCACTCACAGCGCTGAGCTTTTGATACACAAATCAAACAACTTCAGGGATCCTGCAGTCAAGACGACCTTCCATTTTCCATCAAGTGCAAGTCCCTCGTTCTGCTTATGGACGAACACAACGAAGGATAAAGCTTACCCGGCCAAACGAACCCAGACAAAGGAGGATCAAGTGAACAATCGTTTTTTTTTTTTTTTTTTTTTGTTATCATCACTTCTTTCCAAGCTTTTTCTGAAAGGCCATATGTTTTCTTTTATGTTGTAATCAATGCGATCGACAAAAGAGATATATATATAAATATATATATATATATATATATATATATATATATATACATATATATATAGAAATTATCAACACACAATAACGTGTGGAACAGAAATAAATTTCTGACTCGCGTCGGGATCGAACCCAGGTCTCTCAGGTGGAAAGCAAGGGCGTTATCCACTGGGCCATACAAGTCTAAAAGACTTCTTTTAGACTTGTATGGCTCTCAGGTTCCAACTTCTTTTAGACTTGTATGGCCCAGTGGATAACGCCCTTGCCTTCCACCTGAGAGACCTGGGTTCGATCCCTACGTGAGTCAGAAATTTATATATATATATATATATATATATATATATATATATATATATATATATATATATATATATATATATATATATATATATATATATCCTAACCAAAGGGAAAAAATGAGATACTGGGTGAAGGTTCTGACCGGCAATGGCTTTATTTCTAAGGCTTAACGAATGTGTATGCTAGGGGGCCACTACCAACGAACATGCTGACTGTTGGATACCAAAATTCCACACGTGACAGGTGCCAGGATTTTTGGTGCCCAACGGCCAGTATGTTTATTTTTACTGTCCCCCTGCCACATATATTGTGGGTTTCTACCACTGTATGTCAGTCCTCCGGTGGCATAGAAATAACACCGATACCGTCAGGACTCTCCCAGTTTTTCATTTTTCACCATAGAGAATCCTCTCCGCGAATAATAATAATAATAATAATAATAATAATAATAATAATAATAATAATAATAATAGCAAGCGAGGGTGGGACGGTGGGTGTACAGTTGCCAGGTCGGTTATTCAGCTGCGTTTTGGTTGGTCACGGGTTGGTGACAAAGTTGGTCCCGGAGG
>JANJGK010004884.1:0-2500 GCA_039081455.1 Macrobrachium rosenbergii
AAACAGCTTATCATGTATCACCCTTTAATCGAGATGCTTTGAGAAAGGAAGTTGAATATTTGTTGCGGCATGGATTGGCAGAGCCCAGTTCAAGTCATTACAATTCCCTTTGTGTGTTAGTAAAAAAACCAGATGGCTCGTTTCGGATGTGTACTGATTACAGGAAGTTGAATTCCATCAGTGTAGCTGATAATTATCCCTTACCTCTTATTAATCAATTACTTGATAGTTTTTGGCAAGCCCAGTTTGTTTCTAGAGTGGTGAAGGAGTTACAAAGATTTGTGAATGTGTTTGGAGTTTATTGCTTATTTTGTGCAAGTTTTTCAGCCATAATATTTTCCATGATTGTTTGTATAATCTTGTTGTGTAAGGAGAGTGAATATTTTTGGAGAAAGCAGTGTAATTACAGATTATTTATCCCTCTCTGAATCCACCAATTCGAACCCGGGATAATTAATCTTTTTTGGGGGGGAATATTATAAGGTGTTGTAATATGTATAACCATTTTATAAGTGTTTATATGTCTCTGTGAAAATTTTGATGTTTTGCTGACAGATTCGTCATTTATTGTGAAGACGTGATTTTAAAATGTCTTTTTCTTGCAGATAAGTTATATGTCATGTAAGCTTACAATACTATGGAATATTTCTTCCCTTTGTCTGAAGTTGTATTGTGAAATTCTTATCAGGTCACCACATCCTGTATGCCGAGAGAGAGGGTAAAGAGTTTATCACTTCCATATTTGCACAGGTGTCTTGTAACTCACACTGGGGAAAAAGAATTCTCTTATGTTATCGTGATGAGCTGTCACCCAATCGGCGAGTTCTCTATTATATATTTGTTCTGTATGCTTAAGATATCGTTATTAGCTGTGTCTATGCCTATTTTGTTTGTAATCTGAGAAAGAGGGAATGAGGGACAGTAAGTTAAGTGGAGTTGCTTTGGGTCTAAAAGTGCTTTCCATTGTTTGCTCAGCTGCGTAAGGCTCCCAAGAATTTGGTAAAATATGTTTTTCTGCTTAGCCCTGAACAGGAAATGTCCATCATGTAGATAAGGGTCCGGCACTCTCAGCCGTGTGTATTCACATACGTGTATACTTGTGTATTCTGTAGAATAAGGAATTAGGTGTTCTGTGAATATCCTATGTGTATTCTTGAGTATTCTGAAAGGGCCTGTTGGAGAGTTAAAAGCACAGTCTTTTTCTAAAGATGGCCAGTCTGCCAGAAAGACCCGTGAGAGTAGCATCTCTCTCTCTCTCTCTCTCTCTCTCTCTCTCTCTCTCTCTCTCTCTCTCTCTCTCTCTCTCTCTCTCTCTCTCTCTCTCTCTAATCCCATTACATACGAGTATAAGGGAAATAAGAGAAAGGTTTCTGGTTGTAAAAGCTCTGTTAAACTCACCCCAGGAGTGTGTTAATTCTGTAGAAGGTGATCAGGAATATTGTTTTGTGCAAGTGCTGAGGAGAGGTATAATAGTGTAATAATTACAAAAGGTAATGTGGTGATTACTGAGTTTTGTAAAGTGATGTTCTTGGTAAAAGAGAATTGTTATTTTATATAAGTCTTAGTGCCTTAGCAGTGTTTTCTAAAGATTGATATAATCTTTAGGCACATTTTTGGTGATTGGTATATTTCCATTTTTGCATATCGCATTCTTATATGTCTGTGCTATCACATTATTATAATTTTATTATCACTGCATTTTGCTGGTGATTTCTTAGCATTTTGTTAGTGCCTACCTGTTATTGAGATGTTGGAGAATGTGTATGTGGATTCCAATCTGTAATATTTTGGTGACTGTTTGTAATGGTTAATCAGGTATATACTTGGCACTTGAGTGGTAGTTAATAGTTTGATTCTTACCTAACCAAATTGCTTTGTTAATAAATTAGAGTTTTGTGAATTGAACTTGATTAAGAAATACTTAAATCTTACACTGTTGTCAATTAGTGGTAAATCTTTTGAGATTGTGAACTTTACATATAACTTTTGAACTTAGAAATAAACCTGTTTGTTTAAAGTTTTTAAAACATAGCGTTTCATTTTGATCACCAGTAATTAGAGACATTAATGAGTGTGTACAAGGTAAGTGATGTATCTGTTTGTTCACCTGAGACTTATCTAGGTAAAATAGAACCAGAGAGACAGTTACAGTGCTGGTTGAAGATAACCCATATTCCGCTAGTCTGGATATAACTTAATAATTGTTGCCTTATCCATATCTTGATAAAGTTACATTGATTTTCTCAAGTGATAAGTAAGTTTATGAGATCATTATACCTTTAGAGATTCAGTAACTCTTTGTCATGAGGTTTCAAGTATCTGGTCGATGTGAGATAACTTTTGGTATTATTATTTGTGTAATAACCAGGTGCTTGATCACTTCGTGACAATATATATATATATATATATATATATATATATATATATATATATATATATATATATATATATATATATATATATATATATATATGTGTGTGTGTGTGTGTGTGTGTGTGTG
>JANJGK010004884.1:7500-22500 GCA_039081455.1 Macrobrachium rosenbergii
ATATATATATATATATATATATATATATATATATATATATATATATATATATATATATATATATAGGCTATATATATATATATGAAAGACATATTATTTGAAACATGACATTCCGGTTGAACCAGTATGGTTTTTCCTTACAGGACCAGTTGGCAATTATTTCGGGGCAACTACAGTAGTTGGAGGGGCTGCCGATAGATAACCTTGTCTGGGACCAGACTCAAACAAAAAAAGACAACGATTTTAAAGCCTTCCAGGCAGGAGCCACTGAAGCGCCCCCCCCCCCCCCCCCACCTCCCAAACATTGCTTCTCGTCGCCCACAGAGATGCTGGAAAGAAGGTAAGAAGAAGAAAAAGGATTTGGAGTGTGAGTGGACGAGATAAAGCAGACTGCCTAAAATACGTAGCTGAAAGAAAAAGAGGAAGCGGGGGAGGGAGGGAGGGAGGGAGGGAGTGAGTGGAAGAGTGAGGAGAGAGTCTTCGCGGATTCATTTGCTGGTCCTTCAGCATAGATAGATAATACTGGGGCTAAAGTGCAAGGGCTTTCTCTGAGCCCAAAATGGCGCGAAGCAGTTCTATATCTGCAGAAAAGGGAGACCGCTTTCTAGGCTTTGGGATTTGAGTGAGGGCATCCATCAGGGGTGACAAAGTAACAGTGCTTATGGAGAAATATATATACAAACATATATGTGTGTGTGTGCGTGATAAATATGCATTCCTGTTTGTCGTGATTTTTTGTTGTAGTTCATCCGGTAAATGATATAGTTACGCAGGGCAGGTATCTTTCTTGCTTGTTTTTTTATGGTCCAAAGACACACATATCTCTTAAGATAGTTTTGAAGCAGAATTTCAGTTATAATGTAGAGTACGAATCCAAAGTGTCTTCGTTTTCACAGAAAGAAGGCCCCATTGACGTTTCACATTGTTACAGTAAATTTGTGAAATCCCCAGGGAGTTTGTGAAATGACCTATTCCCTGAGGAACATTTGATCCCCGGGGGCTAGCAGGCCTACTAAACACGGTGAAACAGTGATTCATCTACTCTGTTTTGCCCTGTTCAGTACTAGCTTCCTTGGGGGGGGGGGCGTTATGTTTAAATGTGCTTTGCTGTGTTTAGTACCAGCCACTGGAGGGATCAAATGCACTTAGGGCACATTTGATCCCCAAGGGGCTGGTACTAAATGCAGTGAAATACATTTTATCTCCCAGGGGCTAGTACTAAACTCAGCAAAATACATTTGAGCCCCCAAGGGCTGGTACTAAATGCAGCAAAATACATTTTATCCCCCAGGGACTAGTACTTAACTCAGCAAAATACATTTGATCCCCCAAGGGCTAGTAGTAAACATGGTGAAACACATTTGATCCCCCAGGGGCTAGTACTAAACAGGGCGAAACATTTTAGATGAATCACTGTTTCACCGTGTTTAGCACTAGTCCTCGGGGATCAGATGTTCCTGGGCGAATTGGTCATTTCACAAATCCCCTTTCCCGTGAAACCCCTGGGTTTCACATATTTACTCTAACACAGCCATTGTATGTTACTGCAAGTGGCTTCCACGCCAATTCCCCCGCACCAAACTACCGCTTCTCTTCGCTCCTCCTCCTCCTCCTCCTTGTTCAGTTCAACACATGGATGAAGTGATTAGGCAGCAACAGTCCTCAGTGCCTGCAGGGACTTCAGAGGAATTCTGAGGTCCTCTCTTCTGCACCTTCAACTTTCAGGTAGGAGTTGATGCTGACATCTGTAGTATTTAGTATGACGCAGCCTTACCTTTCTCTCTCTCTCTCTCTCTCTCTCTCTCTCTCTCTCTCTCTCTCTCTCTCTCTCTCTCTCTGTTTGCTTGGTTAACCAAGCAAACAGGTAGGGGGTTTGTTTACCTTTGAAGTATGTTTGTCCGAATAATTTGGGGAATATCCTTCTTACTTAACAGAAACCAGGAATATTAACTAAATCGTTGTTTTTTCAATTCCCCTTTTGGGTAGAAGTAAGCCTCAAATGGAAGTTTGCTGTTATCACAAACATTTTATTAATCCAACAGATACTCTCGTAGATAATTGTTTGTGTAGATTTATAGACAACAGTATATATATATATATATATATATATATATATATATATATATATATATATATATATATATATATATATATATATATATATATATATATATATATATATATATATATATATATATATATATATAAATTCGGTTTCACTAACCAGGTGAATAGATAAAATCATACGTAGTTATTCATACATACAATTATGAATGCAGGAGGAGAAATAACTCAATGAGTGAAACGCTATTGACCCTGGGTATATTTTTTAAAACCCTCACTTCAAGACCAGTAAAATAAATCAGTTATATACCAAAGTCGACATTTTTCCCCCACAGACAAATATATTTATTTCCTCAACACGAGAAACTGACAGCCACTCCAATCGACATTCAACAAGTCTTGTGCCTTTCCATAAACAAGTAGGCTATACTCCAACTGATACATTGCCTCAGGTGATTATATGCATCTCCTCAATGGACCTTTCAACAAACAAGTATAATCCAATTGATACATTGCCTTATTTAGTTAATTTATTTATGCATCTCCTCAATGGTTACTTAAGGTCATGTGTACAGGATATTGTATACTGAGGTCACATAAATAGACGCGCCCACTCGAAGTTTCAGTTGCAGATCTTGTTAAAGAGATGATATTCTTTTGTCCCAGAGAATAAACAGGTAGGTAATGGAATTAGTTTACTTATTTATTTATTTATCTATCTATGTATCTATCTATCTATTCATTCATCCATTCATTTATTTATTTATTGCCAGGGTTAATGACCAGAAATAAATTTATTCTAGTCAAGGCGTCGCAAAAAAAAATTCCAGTTCTATTTTTTACAGGGAATGCTGGCAGGTATTAGAAAATACTTACGCTCTCTCTCTCTCTCTCTCTCTCTCTCTCTCTCTCTCTCTCTCTCTCTCTCTCTCTCTCGTTGGGTGAGTCGGTAGAGCTGCGGACTGTCACTCGATGTGCCGGAGTTCAATTCCCCGGCCGGCTGATGAAGAGTTAGAGGAATTTATTACTGGTGATAGAAATTCATTTCTTGCTATAATGTGGTTCGGATTCCACAATAAGCTGTAGGTCCCGTTGCTAAGTAACCAATTGGTTCTTAGCCACGTAAAATAAGTCTAATCCTTCGGGCCAGCCCTAGGAGAGCTATTAATCAGCTCAGTGGTCGGGTAAAACTAAGGTATACTTATTTTCTCTCTCTCTCTCTCTCTCTCTCTCTCTCTCTCTCTCTCTCTCTCTCTCTCTCTCTCTCTTTCTGAATATAAGTGAAGTTCCACAGATTGCTAAAGTTAATAATTGAATAATAATGTTCACATATTTGATGGGTCCGTATTCAAGGTTCAGGTAATGTATTGAATTTTGTGTATGGAAAAATTGGAAATGAATTGTTATTTTGCATCAAAATTGACTCATATGAAAGCAACATTGCAATATATTGCAGCTGGGTTCTGGCAGACTTCCTCCAGTTGGGTGAAATGCAGTATTTTAAGCCTAATCATGCATGGGATTGCGAAATTGAAAATTGCTATCAGTGCAAACTATGCCAAAACTAAAGGAGACAGTGGTTTAAAATCTGCCCTTCTTGATTACATCTCTTATAGATTATTTATCTCTGTATTTCTTATTTAAAACTGGGATGCTTCCCCTGCTGGACCCCTTGGCTTTGTAGCATTCTGCTCTCCCAACCAACCCTTTCAGTCAAAAGGCTTCTGTAAGTTCTGTCTAAGAGCCAGAGTTGTCAATAGCAATATTTTGCTTTGTACGTTGTGTGTGAAGTTGTTAATCATGCTATGACAATCATTCTGGTGTCATTGGGAAGCGGAATGCGTGTACTTTATTGTGGTATATTTGAAAATAGTATAAAATCAGAATTCATAATGTCAGGACGAGTTTAAATCGTCTCAAAAATTACCAGTCACAGCATCTTAAAGCCACTCCGGGCCTACCGTCCGTATGATGCACGATCATTTTTGCAACCTAACCAATTCCTTTATATTAAAAATTATGCAATCAACATTTTTGTCTTAATAAAATTACTATTTTGCCAAATAAACCTCAGTATACCAATTTAATTGTCTTCAAAAACGGCTCTCCTAACGCTTTCCTTTTCGTCTGAAAAGATCGCAGAAAAAAGGCAGCATCACAAACCCATTGCAATATAAAGTTAGACAAAAGCAGTCAACAGAATCTTGCAGCTTTAAGACGGGAGATGAACTGAGCTCTCTACATCTCCCGGAAGAATCATTTTACATCGTGGCCTTTTCATTATTATTATTATTATTATTATTATTATTATTATTATTATTATTATTATTATTATTATTATTATTATTATTATCAGAAGTAGTGGTAGTAGTAGTATAATTATATGATATAACTCAAACAGAAAAAAAAAAAAAAAAAAATTGCATATTTGGTAAGCAATACCCTAGGCTACTCTATGCTTACCAAAATAAAGCTAAAAATTCCTTAAACATTATAGATTATCTGATAAACATTAATAAAACTATCCTAACTCGAATTACTGACATTGCAAGCTTGAAATTATCTGTATACATCTCAGCTTGCTTTCACGAACGCAATATATTCAATGAAACATCTGATATTCATTATCATTTATATTTATTCATTATTTTCAAAGAAAAAAAAAATAAAATAAAAAAAGCGAACCTCACACGAGACTAGACCATTTGATAGTTCGGAAACTAGCATTTTCCAATTAAAATACCGGTCCCTCGTTTTCCCCCAATTACCGAAGGGCCTCAGGTGACTGTGACGTATGCAAAATCAGCACTCGAAACTGGATTGGATCGGATTTAATTTCAGAACGTGGACTACATACGCCATCTATTGATTGTCCCAAGCAAAACGGTGTTCAAACAGGAAACTGTTGTGCTTTTGATAGCGAGGCAAGCTAAAAATGGCAGAATAAGTGATTGCAATGACTGTATTAAAAAATAAAGTTTGTATTTAGTTATTTAGGCCGCTTGATGTCTAGAAAAGTAGTGTTTGAAGCCTGATACATAAAAATGTACGAGGGATTTCACGAATTGGGTTCTGGTAATACATACACTGTCCGGGACTGTTAGCCGGCGAAAAGCAAGAATTACCAACAAATTTTTACAATCCCACATATTATTATAGTCTAAATTATGGCAAAACTTGGGGTACATTATAAAGAGAAGGATTTATAGTATTATTCGTAGCTTTAATCTCAGCAAAACCTGACATAAATTATATTTTTCTTTGGGTTCCTACTTTTAATTTTTCCAAGGGTTTGTATGGTTGGTTACAGGGCTACAGGGTGTAACTACAGGGTGTCAGCACTGTGATTCTTTTTAAGTTTTCTCCTGACTAAATGAGTCCAGAAAACCATCACTGGCTACTTCCTAATACCTCCTTAGATGATGCACTTTATAAAGGAACAAATTTCTATGCGTTAACGTATTTCATTTTGAAGATAATGGTCAGTATATAAGAGATTTTACATAGCTGATATCCTAAAAGAAAAATATTTGTCCTTCAAGTTTCCACAAGGTTATAGGGATTAAATTATCTCCTAGGTCTGTAATAAAGTCAGAATACACTCTGTATTAATATCATATAAAGAAAAAGTATAACAAAAGCTCAGGAAATGCTTAAAATTATCGTGATACTGATATGGGTAACAGAATTACCAAGTGCAAATGTACTTTTAGTTTTTTTGCAGAGAGAAATTGGGTATAATTCTTATGCAAATTGATGGAAATTACATCTAGCTACGATACATATCATTCCATTTGTATTATTCATATCCCCAGGGCTGCTTCTCGATTTCCTATCGTATCCTCGGGATTTTAAGGTTGGTATTCTGAGTAACACATTCCAGACGTATTTCAGCGTCAATTTTCGAATTTCCACGAATTTTAGCAAACCCGAAACATACTTTCAATAAGAAACAATTATTTGTATTGAATATATCTCCAAATTGGCAAAATTACGATCAAAATGTGATTTAAAGGATTCAGGACGTTTGCTTCGGTTAGTCCTTGATGTGTCACAAGTGCCAACTTTTTGGACTTTTAAACGAGAGAATTTTCTGCCTTTTTACATTATTTGCTAATTTCTGGATCAAAAATGACGAAGTATTCCTTACGAAAATAGTTGACCATCTTTCGTCCACTGATTCTCGTAAAGAATAGTTCGTCATTGGCCCTTGATTGCATGTTAAAGCCTCTATTAATGTTTGTAATCCTGCTTCCTCCCCGGACAAGGAGCAGCCATTGTTCGTTACCAGAACGAACTTTGTCCCTTTATTGAAGACTTTTTACGTTCTTCAAAATGTCCCCTACTTAGGATCAATTTTAGGTATATATAAGACTTCTTACTATAATAATTATCATATATATTGATAAAGGATTTATTCACGGTCTTGCTAAATGAATATATAATAGTTTCGTCTTCAGACAACCAAACTTCATCCAAAGATTGTCATAGCACTCAACAGATGTCTTCAGCGTACAATCTTGAGAAAGCATTACTTGATAAAAAAAATGTCTTATATTTGGTATTCCTAGCACGTAATACCTTTTATTTAGTATCAATAGCAAGCATAAATCTTCTTTGTATTACTATTAATGCCCTTCGTCATATAATGATATGAATATCTTTATATTTATAATGGTTTTCGTTGATTTATGAAATTTAAAAGCGAAGCAGACGAGATGACTATCTCCCTCGCTCTCTATGCATAAAAGGATTTAAATAGAGAGAATACATACATTGACTTAAAATCGAAGCTCTCAAAGAATATTATGGTGTTCATTCGAAAGAAGTAACAGAAGGTAAAATGGAAATAAAGAAAGCGGAGATCAGTTATTAGTAAAACTGATAAATTAACAAATAAATAAATAAATAAAAATGTATTAAATCTGATGCTAGAAAATGACACATGTTAATCACATTAGCTGGTCAGGATTGGCTTATCCTAACTTTTCACCCAACATACAGCAAAGGGTACGTGTACTAATTTTATATATATATATATATATATATATATATATATATATATATATATATATATATATATATATATATATATATATATATATATATATATATATATATAATAATTTATAATGCCCCCAGAGGTGAAGTCCCTAGGCAGAAATTTAGATACCTTTCATAGCCAATCTTTTCCTGGATCTTCTGAAATAAAGATTTTCCGGCCAATTTCCATTTTACGAGTAACAAGCTGAATATTTACATATTTTAATCATTATTATTTTGAATTTTTAAGAGGATTCCCAGTTATTTTATTTGCGTGTCCATATCCATTTATTTACCTGTTAATAAGTTTTTACTTAATACTGGAGGTATTAATAATCTTCACAGAAATTTCTGAAAATGGGTTTTCGATTCACCAGCCAATAAGTAATCGTCTACAAAGACGCCTTGCCAAAACCCAAAGATTTCAGACAATTTGATTGGTCAAAGCAATTCCTGTCCTGTCACAGCTGTAAGCCTGAATTAGAAAGACTGTTTAAAATAGTTGTGGGTATATGGGAATACAGCATTGAGGTAATTCGTTGCCTCTGTATGGTAGCCTCTCCTGTTACAAGAACTGGTTCCTTGCTTAAGATGCATTATTATTATTATTATTATTATTATTATTATTATTATTATTATTATTATTATTATTATTATTATTATTATTATTATGCAGAAGATGAAACCTATTCATATGGAACAAGCCCACCAACGGGGCCATTGACTGAAATTCAAGCTTCCAAAGATTATTATTATTATTATTATTATTATTATTATTATTATTATTATTATTATTATTATTATTATTGTTATTATTATTATTATTATTATTATTATTATTATTATTATTATTATTATTATTATTATTATTATGCAGAAGATGAACCCTATTCATATGGAACAAGGCCACTGAAATTCAAACTTCCAAAGATTATTATTATTATTATTATTATTATTATTATTATTATTATTATTATTATTATTATTATTATTATTATTATTATTATTATTCAGAAGATGGAACCTATCCGTACGGAACAGGAAGCCCACCAAAGGGGCCACTGACTTGAAATTCAAGCTTCTAAAGATTATTTTGATTATTTTTTTATCATAATTATTGTTATATTTATTTATTTTTTTGTCTATCACAGTCATCCTATTCGACTGGGTGGTATTTACAGTGTGGGGTTCCGGGTTGCACTCTGCCTCCTTAGGTCCTTAAGAGTTCATCACTTTTCTTACTATGTGAGCTGTTTCTAGTAGCACACTGTTTTGCATGAGTCGTGGAGCTACTTCGGCATCTAGTTTTTCCAGATTCCTTCTCGGGGATCTTGGGGTCGTGCCGAGTGTTCTATGATTATGGGTACAATTTCCACTGGCATGTTCCATATCCTTCTTATTACGATTTTCAGGTCTTGATACTCATCAATTTTCTCTCTTTCTTTCTCATCTACTCTGGTGTCCCGTGGTATTGCGACATCAATGAGTGATACTTTCTTCTTGATTTTGTCTATCAACGTCACGTTTGGTCTATTGGCACGTATCGCCCTATCTGTTCTGATACCACAGTCCCAGAGGATCTTTGCCTGATCGTTTTCTATCACTCCCTCAGGTTGGTGTTCGTACCACTTATTACTGCAAGCTACCTGGTGCTTCTTGCACAGGCTCCAGTGGAGGGCTTTTGCTACTGAATCTTGCCTCTTTTTCTAATGGTTCTGTGCAGGCGCTGGACTCTCGCTTGCTATGTGGTTTATTGTCACGCCTTTCATATTGCACTTCCTGCATATGGGTGAGATATTATTATTATTATTATTATTATTATTATTATTATTATTATTATTATTATTATTATTATTATTATTATTATTATTATTATTCAGAAGATGGAACCTATCCATACGGAACAGGAAGCCCACCACAGGGGTCAATGACTTGAAATTCAAGCGTCCAAAGAACATGAAGGAGCTCATTAGGAAGAAGTAAGAGAAGGTAAGGGGAAATAGGAGATTCTCCTTCAAGTAAAACTGCCCATCTGAACTGAGCCTCTGATTCACTTTGTTTGGGAAACCTCCAGTGCATTTATTTATTGATTTTCTTAATTACACATTTTCAACGTTAAAGTGTTCTTACAGTAACGTAACGCAAGCCGGAAAGAAGCCACTGTTACTCAGCCAATCAGAAGGTCGGTTCCTACTCAATTGTTTGAAAAGGAATGTCACGGATGTTTTGATTGGTTCAGGAGTGTTCCAGGCAGCCGGACTTCCGGAGGACTGGGAAAGGCAGTGCTGAATGTAGTGTTATGTCTGTGGCTGGTCCGTCACGGGATTCTCAGCAATGTCCGTTCGCAGGATTTTTCCACGTTTATCGGACGTCGTTGTGGAAAAGGTATACAGGTTTTGTTGTGGTTTGGGTCCCTCCACCGAGCGAGGTTGCTGGTTTCATTCTAGAATAATAATAAAGGTGCGGAGGTTTGGACCAAGTTGGAAGCTGCTTAGAGAAATGGTTTAATGGCCGATAGTTTCCAGTAGGGAAACTGGACTGAAATCCAGGTATATTACATTAGTGATTGATGGAATAATGTTCCTTGGAAGAGGGAGATCAGAGTGACCATGAAGTAGGATGAAAGCCCTGGGTTTTAATTTGTATCTTTACAGGACCTCCCATAGGTCCTCATTTAGTACAAAAAGAATTTCCTATAATGATATATCAGTTTATGGTATGTTTGGGGTTATTCTCCTAACTGTGTTCTATATAATGAAGGCAGTAGACTTGCCTTCCCGACAGTCTGGTCTCGAGTGATGGAAACTCCGTTTTTCCGACTGTCGTTGAAATGGAGATTAAAATGTTCACTGTATGCTGACGGCAGGATAAATGATAATAATTATGATGGGTGTTCCTAATGTCTCTTGTCTGAAGTGTCGAAAGGGTTTTGGGTGTCACATCTGACACTTTGAAGTGGCTTAATCTTGTGTCACTCATGGTTTTCCTGGAGAAGCCTTCAAAGAAGGGGCGATGCCTTATGGAACCAATCTTCCAGGCATAGTCATTCCCGAGAGGGAGAACAGAGGCTATTCCTGAAGCTTGTCATGCTGGGTATACTTGTATTCTTGGTATTCTTGATTAACGGGATAACATATTCCTGTTTCGACAACTGCCGTTTGACATAAAACTAAAAAAAAAAAAAAAAAAAAAAAAAAAAAACTTGATACAGTGGCTATGAGTTGCAACAGTATCATTCAAGTCCTGCGGATAGTGAAGTCATTGGCTGAAGACCTTGTTGAACCAAAACCAGTCTTACACTTCTGGCAGAGGGTCCCTCCGAGTGCTCAGTGCTTTTACAGAATATCTTATATGGACTTTCATCTGTAAAGGTTCTATTTATATTTACTGAAACTCCTAGCCACCACCAGTTCACGTTCAAAGTTAATCTTATTGATGTCAAAATCATCATTTGAATCGAGGTCAAAATTATCTTTCAATTGGTGTCACAATTATAATTCAGTTGGCGTCAAAATTATCATTCAATTGGCGTCAAAATTATAATTCATTTGGCGTCAAAATTGTCTTTCAATCGTGTCAAAATTATAATTCAACTGGCGTCAAAATTATCAATCAATGTGTCATGATGATCATTCAATTAGTGTTTTCAATGGACTCCGTCAGACATATTAAGACCCAAGTGGCTTTCAGTCAGGTTTTTACACAAAAATTGTAAGTTGTCATTGGCTGTCCATCTTCTGAGACGTGTATTCCTAAAGAGAGAGAGAGAGAGAGAGAGAGAGAGAGAGAGAGAGAGAGAGAGAGAGAGAGAGAGAGAGAGAGAGTGCATTTGACCGGGCCTTGAGGTTCGATTGGGTCCGAGGTTGTTAGAAGTAATTAAGTTCTTCATAGTGTTTAATAAACTATTTAAAGCAAATTTTGAGTTACAAAGAAAGGAATGTATCTTGACCGCATTTTCATGTTTCACATAAGATGCCCCCCCCCCCCTCTCTCTCTCTCTCTCTCTCTCTCTCTCTCTCTCTCTCTCTCTCTCTCTCCCCCAACAGGTTTTAGACACGCTGTTTACGATAGAGTTCAACCTTCCTTACATAGGTTGTTCATATTCCTGTTAATCCTTACCCTTCCCGTCGTCTGTATCGTCCACAGACCAGCCCAGACGTTTGTGCCTATACAGTTGGCAAATTCATTTCATTGCCCCTTTAGTTATCGTGCATAGCAGAGGATATCAACCAGATAGTTTCTTAAATAAGAAAGCCTCATCAAATTTTATGGAACCGTTGATTTTTCCATTAATTCTCTCACTGGTGTGATAGTTTGTGGTAGCTGATAGCTTCGACTAAGCTGTCACACTGGATAGGCTGCTGTCATGTCCATGCACTAGTGTAGTGTTTGCTGCAGTTCTGTCCTTGTACTGGAGTTCGTTGATGGTAATTTAACCAGCGCTTACCGTACTAAGGCTATTTTCACAGGTACATCCAGGAAGTACAGTATATTTCGAATGCATTTGCTTTGTTCAAAGTGTTCAGATCAGTTCCTGACCAGTTGATAATTCATTCGTAATTATCATCTGCTTTCCAGTTACTGAAGTCTGTGATGATGGAGACAACTGGCTGTTGTTGTTGCCTGATGCTCAATTGTTGTGGCTTGGTGATGATGGTCTCAGTTTCTCGGTTGAAATAATGATGTCAGGTGTTCCTCTGGTGGCAAGTATGGTCAAATGTGAGCAATTCGAATTGTGAAAACTTATATAACCTCTTTACTAATTGTATGTAAAACGTGTATTGTGAAGAATGGTAGACCTCCGAAAATGTACCAAAGCCCTGATTGGTTATTGTGAGTCTGCCTTCCCTCTGTCTCTGAGGAAATGGCGTCCTTCCTCCCTGACTAGGGTTTGGAAATTCATCTCGATCCTTTTTCCAGTTATGGATGTTGACAGACAGAGAGAGCAAGGAACTTCATTCTCGGGTCGATCATTGTTGTGCAGCAGTAGTGGGGCGTTTTAGTCCAGTTTCTGTTGTTCATTAACGCCTGTATTCTGTGTAGCGTGGGTTTGGGTGTGGGTGTGGGTGTTTGTCTTTTTCTGCTGCAGGTGTCATGTTTAGCCTCAGTCTTACATTCCCTGGGTCTTGTGGGCGGGGGGGGGGGGGGCTACATCAGACCTTTGAGGGCCACTTCTGCAGTAGTCCCTCTCCGCCTCATATTCGAGATCTGATTAGGGAGGCCTGCTGTCATGTGTGAAACGTCCAGATGTTGGACTGGACATTTTTGGTCTGTGGCTGGTTTAGATTAAGCTGGCCTCGTATCAGCACGGGCTCTTGCCTAAAGGCTGCTTACGTAGATCCGGGACCTCAGGTTTTATGCTGCGTGATTTTATTTAGCTGTAATGGGAAAGAGACTTGGCTGGCTTACGAGAGAGAGAGAGAGAGAGAGAGAGAGAGAGAGAGAGAGGCTTGCTGGTATAGATACAATTTCAGTTCAATTCCGTTTCTTTACGGCATCAGTAACCTGGATGCTGCGACACCAGTTTGCCAACTGTGGATGACATAGTGGGGCTTCTCATTGTGCATTAGGGCACCTGGAATAGGTTAGCGCCGATATGCTAAGATGACACACATACACACACACGCACACACACACACACACACACACACACACACACACACATATATATATATATATATATATATATATATATATATATATATATATATATATATATATATATATATATATATATATATATATATATATATATATATATATATATATATATATATATATATATATATATATATATACATATACATACATATATATACATATATACATACATACATACATATATATATATATATATATATATATATATATATATATATATATATATATATATATATATATAATCATGAAGCTACAAATGTCACTTAATATCGAAATTCACGCTACCTCGGGATATCTCCGTTGGAGAATTGTCGCCGAAGGGGAATTTATATAAGTGATAAATGAATTGGAATCGTCGGGACACAAGATGGCTCAATGGTTAACGTCCACTGGAGTCGCTGAATAGGTTTTCGTGTCCCGGGTTCGTGTTCCGACGATTCCAATTCATTTATCACTTATATAAATTCCCCTTCGGCGACAATTCTCCAACGGAGATATCCCGAGGTAGCGTGAATTTCGATATTAAGCGACATTTGTAGCTTCATGATTATATATAAATCACAGTTTGATAAAAAAAATTCATATATATATATATATATATATATATATATATATATATATATATATATATATATATATATATATATATATACTGTGTATATAATTATCGATGTGAGCTGCATACATCTGGCAGCGGCGGCTGCTGCCATCGCGCCGCTTTGGCAGATGAAGAAGCTGAGAGGGGGAGAGAGAGAGAGGACAAGTAACAGTAATTGGTTCCCTGAATCGCTTCAAAGGGATTTCTTGACCAATCGAGGTCCTTTTTGAGTCCTGTGGGAGGAGTGATGATGTGGGCGGAGCCATGCTCCCTTTCGGTTGGGCCAATCCCTGTTGAGAGAGAGAGAGAGAGAGAATGGAGGAAGGCGTGGAGAGAGAGAGAGAGAGCTAGTATACCTTAGTTTAACCAGACCACTGAGCTGATTAACAGCTCTCCTAGAGAGGGCTGGCCCGAAGGATTAGACTTATTCAACGTGGCTAAGAACCAATTGGTTACTTAGCAACTGGACCTACAGCTTATTGTGGAATCCGAACCACATTATAGCGAGAAATGAATTTCTATCACTAGAAATAAATTCCTCTAACTCTTCATTAGCCGGCCGGGGAGTCGAACTTGGGCCTAACTAGTGCAAGTCCACAACTCTACCGACTCACCCAAGGAAGAGGTGAGAGAGAGAGAGAGAGAGAGAGAGAGAGAGAGAGAGAGAGAGAGAGAGAGAAGACATCCAAGTCAAGTTGCCATGCTGGTGACCGTCGCCTCTTGCAGCGCTCAGTAATCGTAAAGAATTGTTGATTTGAAGTCACAAGGCTATACAGTATTTGTTTATATTGGACTTGTCCTGCTTATTAAATGGGCTTATATAAGACAGGAAACTCCTCATAAGTCCCAGCGCTTGTCCTCTGGCCTTAATTCTACATCCTCCATTCCAGTAAGTCGAGTTAATGACACAGGCATTATTTTAGCCCAAGCAAAGCATAACGGTGGTGGAATTTGCCGTAAAGATGGTTGGCAAATACATAAGACATTATTTTGAGCGTTCTAGAACGCAGCTGCTGTATTTCCAGCAAAGTGAGTGGAAGGACGTGTTCTGCTCAGTTGATATACAGGCGCTGAAGCCGAATCAAGGTGATACTACATACTTGAAGACGTTATTTATTTATTAGGGTTAATGAAATCATACTACTGCACATCACGTGTTGAGAGAAAGAAGGTCAGATTCTCGAGAGGAGAGTAACTGTTCAGTCAGGCTGAAGTCTTGAAACTCGATGAAGTGTTTTCCTGTTTTAACTCTCTTGACTAGTGATAAAAATGATTCTTTTTTTTGTCTTCTCATTGGGTGAAACCCGGATTGAAATAGAACTGGTAACGATACTGGTCATTTTCAACAGCTTATTAAGTCAAAAGTGATATATATTCAGGTCTGATCAAAAGCTGCCCAGCGCCCGTTCACGAGACCCGCTTTCATTCCTGTAATAGCGGCAAATGAATAAACGTCGAATGATAAAGAACTCGCGCTTCTAGTCTTCCGATGAGTCACGCGGAGTGAGGAGGAGGAGGGGGAGGAGGAGGTGGTGGTGGTCTCCAGCATTCTGACCATATTGTAGCACCAAAAGAGAGAGAGGGGGGGCTGGGGGTTGGGGGGGGGACTGCCTTTGACTGCCAAGCAAAGGAAG
>JANJGK010004884.1:25000-54403 GCA_039081455.1 Macrobrachium rosenbergii
CAATTCCTGGGAGCATTAGGAGGGGTGTGTGTGTGTGTGTGAAGGTGGGGAAGGGAGATAACTTACCTGTCAGGAATCTTAAGATATTACAATTATGCTTTGCTTTTGTGCAGGTTTTAGTCGGTGGAAATAACTCAAATCATTAGATGCAACGAGAGAGAGAGAGAGAGAGAGAGAGAGAGAGGAGAGAGAGAGAGAGAGAGGGAGGGGGGGGGAAGGGCTGTTAAATGCTCACTATCTGTTTATTTCAAGTAATTATGTAAAAAACACGAAAGCCAAAATAAAGCGTAAAGCCGTGGGGTTTTTGCCTAATTAATTGAAAAAGTAGATACTGAACATTTAACAGCTCGCCCTCTCTCTCTCTCTCTCTCTCTCTCTCTCTCTCTCTCTCTGCACCTAAAATGCATTGCTATCGACGATGACCTTCCTTATAAACCCTTTCAACAGCAGCAGTGCGTCGTGGGTGAGAAAATGAGAAGTTTGGTGAAGGAAACTAATAAATATCGAAGGTGCAGTTGCCAGACCAGAGGGAATTAAACGGTATCTAAGGTGCAGTTGCCAGACCAGAGGGAATTAGAAAACATCTAAGGTGCAGTTGCCAGACCAGAGGGAATTAGAAAACATCTAAGGTGCAGTTGCCAGACCAGAGGGAATTAGAAAACATCTAAGGTGCAGTTGCCAGACCAGAGGGAATTAGAAAACATCTAAGGTGCAGTTGCCAGACCAGAGGGAAGGGATAAGATGGTGTGCAGGCTGGCAGGAATGAAGGAAGGCGCTGGTCTCTGCTTCCCCTGACATGGGCTTTTCATGTCCGTCCGTCCAGTGGTTTCTGGGACTGACCGAGAGAGAGAGAGAGAGAGAGAGAGAGAGAGAGAGAGAGAGAGAGAGAGAGAGAGAGTCTGGAAGGCGAAAGGGAGAAGACCTCAAGTCAAGGCAAAGTGGGACTAAGAGGAATTGACTGCTTTCTCTTTGACTCTTTTCCTTCGTAGCTATTGAGACATTTTCCCTCATGTCATTCATAAAAGAATATTGAAGGGATGATCCACATTAAATGAGAGTCTCTCTCTCTCTCTCTCTCTCTCTCTCTCTCAGCCAATCAGGAATCGCTTTCGCCTCTTCAGTTCGCAGGGAGTTGCATGGACTCTCGTGATTGGCCAAAAGCATTCTGGAAGGTTTTCAGTCAGACTGTAGCGTTGCGCCATGTTTGTTGTTGTTGTCTTCCGTCAATGAGGCTTGGGACGACGAGACTCCTAATGATCGAGGATATTAATGAGTGTTGACTGAGGTGAGTTAATCAATCTGTAATGGTTTAGAAATCCGCGAATATAGACACGTCAGAAACATAATTTTGTGGTCACGCACATGTTGGTGATTCGTTCTAGTCAGGGGTGTGTGAGTCCCATGACTTGTTAATGTCGCTTTCCAAAGGCCTCTGGTGAGGAATTTTATCCCAAGACGCTGACTTTCATGTTGTTTATATAAAACGACCTGCTTTTGCTATCGATAAATAATAGAGCTGAGGAGGATCCCGAGACCAGGCCAGAGAAGGAGAGTGCCAGCGTAGCCTGGGTCAAGTTTAGCATTCAGTCATGAGTGTTGCGTCGCCGGTCCTATTGAGCTTCAACTTGAAGAAGAGCGGTGCTTCAGTGCAGTATGCGTGGAATCAAATAGTTGTGAATGGGGTTCATAACTTGTTAGGCTAAATTGATCAGGTCTTGCGAGCAGAAAATCTTTTTGCAATGGCGATTTTGCTTCCTAGACTCTATGGGGTTGTGGTGCCTTATGATAACCGGTTGCATTCAGGCATCCCGCAATGTCTGCTGTAGTTTCCCCGAGAGGAAGACCGGCAGAGTAGAGGAAGAGCCATTCTATTTAATAACAGAACTCGTAATTAGTCAGTATGCTCCGTGCCCCTCAAAACTCCACTTACGTAATGACGGTGGGTCATTATTGTGAATCTCAGTTTAGAAAGATTTTGGAATCAGGAGGGGGCGTATTGCATAGGTCACAGTTCAAGAACTATTTTACCCTCGTCGTAAACTTTTTGGATATTTCAGCGCAGTGTTTCATGACCAGTTTCTAGGTACACCAACTGCGCCAGTCTCTCAAAATGTCAGAATCTCTGAGAACTCTGTAATAAGAGTCTGTGAGGTTCCTTCATAAAGGTCACTTCTTCTTCGTTGTTGCCGTTGCTCAGTGGAGAAGACGGCCTTGTGGCAGCGCTGGACGTTGCATGTAGGAGCATGTAGGAGCAGCCCCTAAGTGTTAAAAGGATCTTTGTTCATGCAAGGGAGATAAGAAGGGCAGAATTCTGATTCCTTTGCAGAGTCGTCCTGCCCGTCCGCTGAAAAGTCAGTGAAAAGACAGCGATGATGAGGAAGTGGGGGAGAGTGAACCCAGGCATAAAAGCAAGTTTTCATTTGCAAGTGAGTTCTGTAGTGAGCAGATTCATTCACAGTCGAGGTGGTATCACAAGTCCAAGATGGATACTTAAGCAAAACAAAAGAATAATCGTGGTCAAAAAATTTGTGGAAGTCTGAGTGCCGTTGAGTCATGATGTGACTGCGTTTTTTGTAGTTTTCAAGTTATTATTATTATTATTATTAATTATTATTATTATTATTATTATTATTATTATTATTATTATTATTATTATTATTATTATTATTATTATTATTATTATTATTCAGAAGATGAAATCTTTTCTTATGGAACAAGCCCACAAAAGGGGCCATTGACTTGAAATAAAAGCTTCCAAAGAATATGAAGGTGTTCATTAGGAAGAAGTAAGAGGAAGTAAAGGGAAATACAGAAAGAAGAGACCCCACTTACCAAAAAAGAAAATAAATAAATAAAAATGTATTAAAATGGAAGGAGAGTAGTATTAGAGTAGTAATGCGTTGCATCTTCGCTTGAACTTCTGGAGAAGTTCCAATTGCACGACATCCTTTTCAAGGCAGTGAGGGAAATAGGTCATTTGGAAACAAGCATACTTCAAGGCTATACCCAGGAATCCGGTGAGGGGGGTTGGGGCTGAGCGGGGTGGAGAAAACGTCTGCTGGAGGTCTCGCAAAAATCTGGATGGTTTTTGAAAATCTGGCCGCAGTGGCAAGGAATAGCTTCCTTATTTGAATGGCTGTTCCAAATACACATCTTCCTTCTATTGTGACAAGTTGAAATTAACATAGCTCGACTCTACACAGCAGATTACGATGCTTATGAATCAGTCTTGAGGCAGAACAAAGATTCTGAACGAAATGTTCTTAGGCGGAATATAATGATCGAACATAACAGTCGACACTATGCAAATGGAAAGGAAATGTACGGAGCTTTCACTTCTGTTTCAAGGCTGTTCTTCATTCAGGCCTCTCAAATGAAGATAGGTATGTGTGTGTGTGTGTGTGTGTGTCACTGTGGAGGGAAGGCACTGAGACTAACCATGGTACAGAGTGCTTCTCTTAATCCCTAGAGACTGAGGCCTTAAGGACGGACACACAGTGAGACCTCATGACAGCGTGTACGTTTTCTGGCAATTTCTATCACGCGTTTTTCTTTTTTTTATATATTTGAAGCATCTTTTAGTTCATAATTTTCTATTCGTAATTTTAATTGCAATTCGAGCCTGATAAGTTCATTCTATAATCCCTTATCTTCGCCATCAGGTTTTCAGTTCCATCTGCAAATTTTTCACAGGCAAAACAGGCTGTGTTATTCATGAGAGAGAGAGAGAGAGAGAGAGAGAGAGAGAGAGAGAGAGAGAGAGAGAGAGAGAGAGAGAGAGGCTGACGTCCGAGGAGCGCGACAGTAAATTGTTGTAGATGTAAAGTCATCAAAAATAGCAAACTCGGTAATGAAAAGTTGTTCTAAGATTCTAAGGTGTCTAATCACCCAGTTTTTGGAAAGATTTTTTCCAGACTTTCAACCAAATGAGCCGTTGATGAGGGCAGGACCCACAGCACTTCTTTCTTGACGATTGCAAGTCGTTCATACTATTGACTTTCCCGGGAATTTTGACTACTGGTCCATTTGGTCTCTTGACTGTACCATTTCCTTGCTCCACGCTTCACAGGGCTGCTCCTCATCGTATGAATTCTTTGTAGATATTTTCGGACATCGGTCGGCGCATTCTTCGGTAACTGGACTTTGACGAAACAACTGAACTGAAGACATTCTTTCCCAAATAAACCCTGAACCTCGTAATTCCTACGAGAATACTGAACCTGTATTACGGTACAGTGTATCATAGATCCAATCTTTGCGTTATATTGTAAGAGCCGAATCGACTGTGAGGATGCGCAATCGTTACAAGTTAAATTTCTGTAACAGAAGCTCCACAAAGACTTTGTACCGGCAATAGATGTCTAACAGTAAACAATCTGAAACGTGAATAAACAGAGTTCCAGTTTCCATCATTTGCTGAAGGAGAGAGATGTCAGTGAGTGTCTTGGTGAAGGCATTCTGCTCGTGTGCCTAGAAACTGCAGTAGGCCTTTGATGTCTTCAGAGCTCTCTGCGGAGGTCATAACATACAAATAAATCATTAGGTGCAAAGAGAGAGAGAGAGAGAGAGAGCTTGTAAATGCACAGTATCTATTTGTTCAAGTAATTAGACAAAAAAAACCACGAACGCCAAATTGAAATGTGAAAACCGTGTTTTTTCTTTCCTAATTACTTGAAATTGACAGTGACATTGACGAGAGGGGGTGGGGGCTTGTCTTTGAGTCTGTCTGGCAGTGAACAGAAAAAGTATGAACTATTCACATAAGAAGCACCGTCACTGTTTAAGATGCAACGCCATTTTCATTCACTTTCGGGAAAAGGGACATAATCGACCGACAACAGGACGAACAGCCTTTGTGCTGAAGGGACTGTTTTTCCACTCATGGAATGTTGCATCTGGCCTCCTTTCTTTGGCTTCAGAGATCAGAGAGTGACCGAGTGTGACACCTCCTTCCCCTTCTGTTGGGTGTTGGGGAGGAGGGTTTCCACTTCTTGGGAAACAAAATGTTGAGTAATTAATGAAAGACCCGAAGCTGTTGTAGCCGGCAGTCTTTCGTTGTTTCGAATATTCCTCTTATATTCTCTTGACCGTGGTCACCGAGGGAGCTATGTAATCGTAGAGTCAAGATCCTGGAAATATACTCAGCTTATATTTAAAGGGCCTTGCGTAGAGTAAGAGTAACGACACCAGTTTATGCCCCCTGAAATAAATCCCCATATACATATACACAGGTCTTCCTTAATCCCTGAATGAGGCTTCGTGAAACTTGGTTCGATCGACCTCTTCGACGAACGGAATTTATGTTGTGAGAATATTAAAGCTCTCGCAGGTGTGTACTTTGAAGGTTAAACCCAGTGTTTGTCTCCGTTACAGGGATTCTCTCTCTCTCTCTCTCTCTCTCTCTCTCTCTCCTCTCTCTCTCTCTCTCTCTCTCTCTCTCTCTGTATCTGGAGTTTTTAAAGATGATAAGTAAACAGTATTGGAGGGAGTGCTCATAGTTAACCACCAGTCCTATCATTAGTGAGGCTCGAGCGCTTCCTGTGATTGCGATAAGTGGCTTGCTTAGTTATCATTTTGTTTGTTGCTGCGTGTGTTCGTGTTAGTGTTCCTGTGTGTAAGTGCGCCCTGCCCACTTGTTTCTGTCCGTCCGTTCCTGTCCCGTCAGCTTATTCCCTCCACTAACACAACAGGAGATGATTCGATGGCACCCTGTGGACGGCTGTGATGAAGTGTTTTCGCGAGGGCGACGGGGACGTCTAATTCACACGTCAGCTTTGTGGGCCTGCTGGGTTTTTCGAGGCTTATGGTGTCTTTAGGAATGCAGTCATCTTATGCTGCTGCCATTTTCCGTTGCTGAGGAACAGAACAGGGCAGATTCGAACATTGTCAGTCAGGTAGAGCTCCAAGTTTATTTTTTCTGTGGTCTTTAGATTATTGTCGCTCGTTACCGAGTGAGGACGAAGGCGCACATATTTATGTGTGTGTGTATGTGTGTATATTATACTTTTCATACCCTTTAATCTTGAGAAATCTATCATGTGATTTTACGTATGATTTTTAATCCAAGTAGATGGTATTTTTATTTACTGTTTAGTATTTTAAGGGGTGTTTGTTTGCTGAGAGGATTGTCATAATCTTTTATTGAATTTCTTAATAAGGATGTTTTATTTGTAGGGTGATGCAGAAGAGCCCCGTCTGAAGACCTGGGCTCCCCTCCGGCTTACCATCAGACCCCTGGAAAGGAAAGGACTGCTCTCTCTCTCTCTCTCAGGAAGGTTGTCAAAGTACGGTAAGTGTCCCTCTTATCATTTTTATTAGTTTTCCCATTCTGTTCTGAAATATCTGCTTTTGCGCTTGCTGCTCTAATAAACTAGTCTCGTGTGTATTATGTTTTGCTCTTATCTGTGTATCTGGATGTGTCTGTTTTTCACATTATTAATCTGAATTATTTTCTTTTTCGGTTGCTGATGCCTACAGTGGAAGTTGCACAGCTCTGGCATCCCATCATCCAACAAGAAGTTTGGCTGAAGTGAGTCTTCCTGTGGCTGTTTTTGGCATTTTTACCTTCATTGGCATATTAAGAGGTCTGTTGCTCACTTGCTTTGGGACACACAGGTATGAAATGCTGTTACTCTTTGCATTGGGTAAGAATCAGATGGCTCATTCTCAGTTTTTTTATAGGAATAACGATACAGTTTACATTGAGGGTGCCTGCCCCACGCTCCTCACAACTTCTGGTGCCACATTTGGGAAGAACACAAGACATCCGTGATGGTATCTACTCATTCAGGGAGTGACTTGATGTTTTCATTGCTTTTGCCAAGGAGTATTTTTTTTTTATTTTCGTCTGTTGGTTCACAAAATGACAAAAAATGAGCAGATTTTTGTGGTAATATTACCAGTTGGTTGGCCTCGTTGTTTGCATGGAATTATTGCATTCTGTAAGAGACAGGAAAGACCTTCTGAGGAGAAGGGACCTCCTGTGGGGGTCATCTTGACCAGAGGGTCTTTAAAGCAGCGTCTCCTCCTACTCCTCCTCCTCCTCCTCCTCCTCCTCCTCCTCCTCCTCCTCCTCCTCCTCCTCATCCTCCTCCTCATCCTCCTCCTCCTCCTCCTCATTCCTCATCCTCCTCATCCTCCTCATCCTCATCCTCCTCATCCTCCTCCTCCTCCTCCTCCTCCTCCTCCTCCTCCTCCTCGGCCACAGACACAGTCTTGGCTTTCTGCCTGGCGGTTTTCACGAGTTCTCTGTAGGTTGTGATGGCGCCTGGGGGCTGTCCTCCTGACCAGCAGCCTCTCCAGTCGTCGTCACTTTCCACTGAAGGCCAAATATTTTTGGCTGGTCTCGGGAGTCTCAGCCTGGGAATAACCTAGAGGCCTCTTTAGGCTGCCATAATAATGGTGGTGATTGTCAAGATTAGAAATGATGATAATTTTGGTTTCAACTCCTTGTTGGTGGTGGCTGGGTTTTGGTTAATTAAGCTGCCATTAGGCAAATGGCAAGTTGATCTCGTATGTATCCAGGTGAGGACATGAACAAGTTTTAATGCAGTGACTTGTAGTTACCACCTTTATTCTATAGCGATGTCGCAGAGCAGTGCTGTAATATTCTCTCTCTCTCTCTCTCTCTCTCTCTCTCTCTCTCTCTCTCTCTCTCTCTCTCTCTCTCTCTCTGCAGTTTCAGCATAATTGTGTTGATTTTGGTTTGCAGTTTCAAACAAAAGTGGTGCGTTCGAATTTCCTGATACTTGCAGGAGCGTCTGTAATTGCTTTTCAGAATTCAGTGCGCCCTTTTCACAGGTGACTGAATGGAATTATTTTAGGTTAAAGTTTTGACTAATCTTTGAGGATGATTATTATCGACAGTTGTGCCAACAGCGTGGATCTCCGGAGAGTCAGTTCTGAAGCATTTTTGTGAAATTCAGGAGCTTCATTTCATGCGAGCTTTGTATTTTGAACCAGCTTATTTCGACATTTTGGTTGATGACAAATTAATATTACCATATTCTCTCTCTCTCTCTCTCTCTCTCTCTCTCTCTCTCTCTCTCTCTCTCCTCTCTCTCTCTCTCTCTCTCTCTCTCTCAATGGAACGGAACGCTGTAACAACACAGTAGGGGATTTTTGTTTTTTGTGTGAACCAAAACGGCTTGTAGGGCCAAGTGTGTGTTTCACAGCTTAAAACCCCCGTGGGGGTTGGGGTGCCCTCAGTGCACACCATGCGGTGCACTGTAGGCATTACTTAGGTACTATGCAGCAACCCCTCGGCCCCTAGCTGCAACCTCTTTCATTCCTTTTACTGTACCTCCGTTCATATTCTCTTTCTTCCATGTTATATTCCACCCTCTCCTGACAATTGTTTCACAGTGCAACTGCAAAAGGTTTCCTTCTCCTGTTACACCTTTCAGACCTTTTCCTGTCAATTTCATTTTCAGCGCTGAAAATGACATCATAGGTCCCAGGGCTTGGCCTTTGGCCTAAATTCTATATTCCATTCCATATCCCACAGCTTACGGCGTCACAGAAGTATCTGTGAGGCAGTACAAGATTCTCTTTCGGCATCTGAGATGAAATCACCAGATGAGTCACTTGACACCGGAACTCATTCGCTGTTGTTCTCTCACGAGATGTGAGGAGCTGAAGTGCTGCTTGCGCATAGGCCTCAGTGTGGTGCTTTAGGAAGCGTGCGCTATCTATCAAGATGTCACCAAAAACTCAGGATTCATACTCTATTAATCCTGAAAAAACTAATGATGCCGTGGGTAGGCTCAGGATGCGACGAAGGAAATAATCCTTATAACAGCAGCCAGCTCTACTGAAGGTTCAAAATGAAAACTGACTTTTTATTGTGATTGTAAAGGTGTTCATGTCAGCAGTTGACAGATTCAGATGACAAGTAATGTGCAATCGTATTCACCTCTCATGGTTCCTTGCTTGAAATTCAAAGTTCAGTGGGTTCTGCATGTTAATACTGCTCTCTCTCTCTCTCTCTCTCTCTCTCTCTCTCTCTCTCTCTCTCTCTCTCTCTCTCTCTCTCTCTCGTGCTACAGAAATGTGGACTTTGCTCACTGCAGAGTGTCAGCTTATTCGTTATAAATGGAAATAACTGACATGATTTTGCTGAGACTGTACTTCTATACCATTCCCGTATTGGACAATATAGGTCAGAGAATAGAGAACGGCTTATGATGGATTGTTCTAGGAGCAAAGAATCATTTCTATGGTCTTTCACATGCACTTGTCGCTATGTATTCATCCTATGGCCTCTTCATCCGTTACAGTCTTGGTGAATCATAATTAGTCCTATGTCTGACATGGTGACAGGGCAGTTATTTCCCTAAGGTCGTCTTATATTTGTTCCTTGTGGAGGCAGGCGATCTCGGAATAATAATAATACTGTCTGGTATAGATAGAGAGGTTATGGAAAACGCTTTTCATGGTTTGATATTTGCGTCGGTGTTTTTGTAATGTTTTGTTAAACAGTAGAGCTCTATTATTTGAAACAGGCGCCATGTAGGCTTATCATGCGCTATGCTCTCTTTGGAGAGCCTTACTATGGAAAAGGAGCTGCTGCCATTTTCCTTTTCCATTTTATTTACTCGTTAAGAATTGACTTGCTCCTTTGGAAGCAGTGGGGCCTCATTGTAACCCATGGTGGTTAGACCCTGAGCGGCGGGAGGAAGAGCTGTGAGGTCTTGGATGACTGAAAACGAAATAGGAAAGAACTTTGGCATTTCTAACTGTGGATGAAGAAGCACTCTGGGGCAAACTCGCTTCTTTGTTGGGAATGAGGTGAAGCTATGATTAAGAGTGTGAACAACTTCATTTCTACAGCGCTTGGTGAAGAGTCGTCTTCATGTTGGCCTCCAGTTTGTGTAGTAGTTAGTCTCTCTGCTGCAGGCAGTGAGTGTTCTTTGGTTTCTATTCCAGGCCTGCTTCCAGACAGAAGTTTTGGTCTACTGGTGACAGCTTTGCGAATGATTTTCATATTCGACATGACCAAGTACGTGAGAGTAGGTGGGAAACCTTAGCATTTTAACTCTCTCTCTCTCTCTCTCTCTGTTAAAGAATAATAAAGATAATTTGTTTTGAGAACGTCGTCTTCGTGAACTGCACTCCTTGCTATTAATATAGAAGACTGTCTTTTCTTTTGCTCACGTAGATATGGGCGTTATCACATGAGTGGTTTGGCCCTAGTTGGGGCGCGGGTTCGAAACAACCCATTACCATTCCTTCTGCCATCCCCCCCCCCCCCCCCCCCCAACCTCTTGTGTACTGCGAGGAGAGGAGAGAGAGAGAGAGTGTGGGGGGGGGGGAGGGAGGGGGAGGGCTTTTTCATGTTTTCTGCAACAAATTGGTTTCGGGGCAACCAGCATTTTCTGTTTAATGGCAGACGCGGTTTTTCAAACTGGGTCAAAGTTTGGGAAGTGTAGTTACAGCAAATGAAGGAAGACTGATTTCTTTTACAGAGGTAAACATTTCGAAAGATTTTATTTTTAAAATTGATTCACAGACCACAGTTTCCCATCGTACGTCTGCCCAAGTTTCAAGAGTTGGACTGTTGATGAATAAATGTCAGTAGAAGACGGAACTGGATGTGCGGGGTTCAGTACCTGGTGGAAACTGGGTCCTTCTTTGTAATCTGTTATATTATACTGTATTATCTATAATATTAGACACAGTTATAAAACTGTGAAAGGTAGTTTTAAAACACTGGAGTATTTTCTTTTATGTGGAACCTTGGACAGGGTTGACAGTCTAATGAGACCTCCTCCTCCTCCTCCTCCTCCTCCTCCTCCTCCTCCTCGAAGTCGTCGTGGTCGTCGCCGTCTTCTTCATAAGCCAAGACGACCCTTTCCAGGAGTTTCTTTCGATGTGACTTCCTTCCTTCCTTCCTTCCTTCCTTCCTTCCTTCCTTCCTTCCTTCCTTCCTTCCTTGTCTGGCCTTACTTTCGGAGGCATTCACTGACGTCAGTCCTCACGTGGTTCCTGTGTCTTTATCTCTTCGAGTTCATCCTTTCCTGAAAGGCTTTGGAGCTCAGGTGAACTTCTTAAGTCTTCAAGCGTCAAACGGCAACTTTTCACATTTTGGAATAGATAAAAAAAATTAGTACAAAGTATTCTTGGGTACAAATGATTCAAGCTTATACACAGGGCGGGGGGGGGAACCTCTGTGTGAGGTAGGGAATGAAAACCAGCGAGAATAAGAGGGGGGGGGTGTCATATAACTCTCTCCTTCGCAAGATGCACAGGACCAGAAATACAAAACCTGAAAGACAGCTTCCATAATGAGCACAGGTTCAAGTCCTTTGTCGCAGTAGACAAAGTCTGATATGAAAACAAGTCGTTTTGGTCAAAACACTTGTCAGGTTCAACGGTCTGGCTTCTTGCTTCTTTCCTCTTATTTGTTCATTTATAAGAATTTGTTCATTTATAAGAATTTTCGATAGAACCGATAGATAAAAAAAAAATGAATATCTATGTTGTCCTTGGTTTGAGATTCTTGGGGTGCTCATTAGGGAATTTTGAATTTTAAGTTGGAATGATAACTGATTCCTATTTCCTGATAGACTGATTTCATATTGAAATGTCCCTGCAACTAATTATGTGTTACTTTGTTTTAATGGAGAATGATTTGAGTTGGGTTTGTCAATAACTCGACAGAATCTTAACCAAGAAACCTTTCCCAGCCACATATTCGGGTACTTTAGAGCGACTTTGTCAAAACCCAGGTAATTCTGATCAGTTCAGTTATTTTCCTAAGCTTGTAAGAGAATGCACATTCTCTATGTATAGGTAGGGTATTTGTCACTGGGCCATGTCTGTTCCGTCATTGGAAGCACAAATTTCACTTGACTAGGAAACTGCCACAGCTTTCCTTGGCGTGAACACCAAGTCAGTGGCGTATGGGCAGTATGCATGAGTAGTGCTTTCGCTTGGATTGCGCTTCTCGTGTGTTGTATGTTCAAATGGTCTATTCTCTGAGTGGCTGTGTATCAAACAGCCTTATTTTCTGCAGAAATCTCCACAATTTTTCAGTTATACCTACATCATCCTGCTTTCAATATAATTCCTGAAAGGCTTAATATTCTGTGGGCATAGAATCAGACGTTTCTATGGCTGGGCGTTTGGAGAAAAATTCGTGGTCCTTCTTTGGACTCTGTGCAGCATTGCTGTATTTGCCCTCCAGCATTTTTATGAACTCGTGGCTATGCTCTCTCTCTCTCTCTCTCTCTCTCTCTCTCTCTCTCTCTCTCTCTCTCTCTCTCTCTCTCTCTCGTAACCAAAGAAGTTAATAATGTACCTGGTTTTAATAAACTGACGCGTGTTTGATAAGCTTATCAAACTTATCAACAGCTATGTTGCATCACCAAAGAATAGGTCTTGTCTGTCTCAGGCTTAACAGATTTGCAATTTGGTAAGAATTATTTTTATAAATTGAAAATGTCATCAACTCACACAATGAGTACTGACGAGGTCCACAGCAATATTTCAATATTTCCCCAAAACAGCTACAAACTAGAAACCTCCATCATCTCTTCCTCAACTACCATAAAAAAATGACTGGGGTCTTTGTTACCTCAAGAACCGAAGGTCTTAATCGTGAAGCAGCCCATTTGCTTTCTTGGGTTCCTTGTCTTGTCAAGGACATCTGGGTGCTCGTCCCCTGGGTTCCCTACTGAAGAATACAACGTTTTTTTCATCCTTGTGATATCTAATACGGAGACTTGTATTTACAAATTGTGGTCAGACAGTGTTGGGCTTCCCTCCTTTTCAATTTGGATATTGTGATTGCTGGATTTTGATGTAGAACAAGTTTATGAACGCGGCTCTCTCTCTCTCTCTCTCTCTCTCTCTCTCTCTCTCTCTCTCCTCTCGTCTCTCTCTCTCTCTCTCTCTCTCTCTCTCTCTGTTCAGTACTGGGTTAAGGTAAGCATCATATTGGTAGTGAGTCCACAACATGGGACGATACTTTACTGTCCATTTGTCACTCTCTCTCTCTCTCTCTCTCTCTCTCTCTCTCTCTCTCTCTCTCTCTCTCTCTCTCTCTCTCTCTCTCACCGTTCTGGCTTCTCTTACATTGTCATATCCGTTGCCTCTCACACCAGACCTCTTAAGTTGTTGCATGTTTCTGAGCACTCATTTTTGGGAGGGTATCCCTTATTACCTTCCTTTCACTGTGGGTGGCTAAACCTCAGCATTGGCTGATTCTTAGCTTCTCTGTTGGCAGAAAGGAAGTTTTAATTGTATTTGTCGTAGGTTTCTTGTAAACGACAACTAGACGTTAACCACTTCAGTATTAGGTCTTGGTGATCTGGTTTCATAAGTTTCTATGGGTCTCAAGTCTCTCTCTCACCCTAGACTGCTGAAGTCTGTTGCAAGTTTCGTTGACGCTTGGTCGTGTATCGTGCTGACACGTTACAATCCTGCTTACTGCGTTTCAGCGGCCACCCTCCACCTTCTTCAGTCAGGCTATCCTTCTGTCTATTAAAATTCCTCACCTCTCTCGATAGAATGAGTGGCATTAGCACATTGAATCTCCGGACGCTGTTCGTACATTGGGATTTGCTAAGTTTAAGTATTTTTCAAAGGTATTCTTGGTCACGTTTTAACATAACTTCTTCTCGAGTTTTCCTTGTCCATTTTCATGAACCCAGTTCCGTTTTCGAGTCCTCAAAATTCGCATTGTTAAGCCGCTGCCTCTCATACCAGTCTCTAAGGTCTGTTGCAACTTTTATGTTGTCTGCTTTTCCAGTAATGACCAAACCTTAGAGATAGTTAGGGGAATCTAGTCATAACCTTCCGTGGAAGATTTCTTACTGGTCAGAGGCCTTCCACTTGCCACAGCTGGAACAATCATCATAATATTGACGGTAATTGGGGCTCAGTCTCAGTCTCCCCCTTTCTTATTTTACCCTGATCTGGGCAAGATACGGGCACCTCCATTCCACAACTTCCGGTTATGGCTCGATTTCGGCATTTCGCTTGTAAAGGTTCTCTCTCTCTCTCTCTCTCTCTCTCTCTCTCTCTCTCTCGTTCTCTCTCTCTCTCTCTCTCTCTCTCTCTCTCTCTCTCTCTCTCAGCTTAGTGAAGATCAGTGGCATGCTGGTTTTATAAGTGTTATGTACAGATCGTGTAATGAAGTGAAGATTTGTGTACATCGTAATAACTTGTCCTGTTATTGATTACGTGAAACTGTCAGCAGCCCTCTATAAATATCAAAAGTTGTGGGAACAATTCTTTTGGATAAGTTTTTTCAGTTTTTGACCATTTTCTGTGCTTGGTCATGTCCTGCTGTTTGATCGTCATGTATTTATGTTGGGCGTTCATTTGACATTGCCTGGAGATTCTCCTTCATCCACTCGGCAGGAATGAATCATTAGTCTGGCTGAAGCTTTTATACCAATTTGTGACTGACTGAATTTTGGAATGTAAGATCGTTTTCCCCGGGGGTCTGGAAGTCCAGTGACTAGACATCTTGTAGGGTTAACTTAGTCCCATTCCAACGAAGGTTGGGTCTAGCTTTTCTGTCTGTCTGTCAGTCGCTTTGCTTGTATTTCCGTTGTCCTGCTTGCTTTATATCGTTCTATATATCAAGTTGAATTATACTAAATAACTCTGCGATCTCTCTCCTCCTCTGGTTTCAAGCTGGTCAAGCCTGTAGTTTAACCCACAGCTTCTTTCACCAGACTGTTATGCCCTCTTGCGAATCTGAGTAACTCTTCCTGGCGTTATTTATACGGCAGAGGCGTTAGCAGCCTTTACTGGAACCCCCTCTTTCGTTTGCATAGACCGATGCTTGGTCTACGCAACTCTTGACAATTGACGGTCTTTGTTTAGCAAGAAAGATCTTTTTTCGAGATTTGGGTTGATATACTTATAGTTTACTAGGCTCTCTCTTACAGTGCTTCTCACACTCCAAAGAGCTCTTACAGTACCCCTTGGAATTTTAAGAGATTTTTTGCTGGAGCATTTGACTTTGTAAGTCGTTCTGCTTTGGTCCTGTTAACTTTCACCTGGGGTGACCTCTCTCAGTGGTGGTGCTTCCACCTTCGTTGATTGGAGCTCTCGGTTACTCGGTTTATGCTGTGGCCATTGTAGTACTAGTACACGAATTATCTGGACTATTTGCTTTTTTTTCTTGGGCCTTCTCTCTCTATCATATCAAAATTTATCTCTGCTGTAGCTGTACCCCATATTACTGTACTCAATGAGAAATCTGATATATAAAACCTTTGTCAAAATGTTTTGTCGGAAAAATTACATTGTATTAATACATAATGACATAATTTTATGACTAGGGAATGTCGTCAACATAAATGGGGCCGTCTAATAAAAAGCAAAATATTGCCAACTAGATTTTGGGGTTGCTGCAGTCTAAAATCGAAATGATTTCAACCATTCTGGGATGATGTCTCCAGCTTCCTATAATAAACTTAGCTTCTTTTGAGGCTCATGCTGATATACCTTGAGAATGTAGCTTCATCTAATTGATCACATCAAGTGTGTCACTGGTAAACAGTTATCTTTCACCAATTAGGAAATCAGATATTCAAAGTTGAATAATTTTTTCAGGATTATTCTCTAATCTGAGGATTCTGAATCCAGATACTTCAGCCGGAATATGTATTTACAGTGTAGAAGTGACTGCATGGAACATCTGTACACGCAAGGACCAGCCTTATCACTATTCGTCAGAACTGCCCAATCTTCTTAAACTAACCCAACTTAACTCGAATCTTTCAAAGATGCACGATGAGCCCTGGAGGGCTATCAATCTTCAACCTGGTTTAAGGTAAGGGAAAACTTTGCTAAGTATTAGTATGCAATATCCCAAGGTAAGGTCAGCTCAGCCCAGGATGAATGACCCAAATGTGACTTGAAGGTAAAGCACCTTATCCAGCTTAGGATAGATTTTGCTATGAGAAAGGACCCTAGGATGTTTTGTTAAGGATCCAGGGCATGGTGAATCCTTCCTGAACCAAGCTAGGACTGGATAGTAGATCCTTTGAGAGTTGGCTAAGTAGGAAAGGATGTATTAGTCAGGATGGTAGGTGTTTTGGGAAAGAATAATCTGATCAATCTTGTTTGTCCCAATTTAAGTTACGTTATGGCAAGATAAACTGTGTAGGCTTCAAGCGAAATTGGTCAATAACCTATACATAAACATCAAGTGAAATTGGTCCATAACCTATTTATAAACATCGTGAAATTGGCCTATAAACTATGTGTATAAACAAGAAGTCACTGGCCTATAACCATTAGTTTCCTTGACTGTAAGGTCTATAGTTAAAGTCTTGGAATGTGTTAAAATATGAGAGAAAGGTGACTACAAATATGATGGACAGGTGATGGAAAGTGCCAAGCAATAAGACTGAAAGTAGGCTGTACACTAGTAATAGGTGTATACAAATACTAGTTGTGCAAGAAACGATTTTTCTTTCAACTGTACAAAACACCTGTGGCCAGCTAAGTAAGTATGAAGGGAATATTTTCATTTAAATTCATCAAGAAGAAACCTTCCAAAAGAACTAAATGGTCGTTAGTGATTATACAAATGCATAATTTTATCCAAAGCTCCAAGTGAACTCATGAGAGTTAAGAATTCTTCCATAATTCAGGACTGACTTGGAATTGAAATATAGTTACCAGTTACTAATCAAAACATCTTGCAGCAGGTCAGCATGTGAAGGGATATTATTTATTGCTTTCAGGCAGCACTTATTCACAGCTGTATTAAAAGGTTCAAGAGGCCGATTTCGGGAGTTGTGGCACCTAGAATACTTTCAAGAATAATCAACTCTTAAATGTTGAATAATTTGTTGGAAGACTTTCTTGAAAGCTGCATAATATTCTACACAAATACAGCTATACAGCTGATGACTGGTAAGTTTAGACTTGTTTGGCAGGATTTTAAACAGCTGAGTGTGCTTGCAAAAAATCTAGAAATGTACAAAGCAGCAAATAGAGTTCATATAGTTAAAAGATCAATGAATGCTCTGCATCAGCTAAACATGAATGGGGAAATTTTGAATGATTTCAAATATCAGTAATCAGTTTTCAAATATCAGTAATCAGTTTTCATATACTAACTAGTTCTTGGAGTAAGGGATTTAGATTTTGTTCTGCTTCTTGTAGAACTGATGAGAATGATTCAGCAGATGGATAGCATAGAGAATAGTTTTCAGTACAGTAATGGGAACCAATTAATTATATCTGTACTTCACTATATTTTGTATACAAGACCTGATATGCATTTTTTTTTATTTCAGAAAAAACACACAACACCACCAGCAAGATCGATGAGGCCCCACCATCGAGAAAGGAAGAACCCCAGAGGTTGCCAAGATGATAGAGGCTGTTTCCTAATGCTGGGTCATTCTGCCCACCTACCAGGGACTATTGGTGCTGTTAGGCAGAGACATGGAAGTAAGCAGTTTTTTGCCATATTGTGGAGGAAAGGAGAGGTGCCTTCATACAGGCCTTTATGAAAGCACTGTGCGAGTGGTGTGTTCATGCAACTGGTGCACAGACAGGTGAATATTGTTTTTGTCACAGAACAGTTATCTTTATGGATTATAAAATCTTGCAGGCAATATCTTAGTTCAACATTTCTTACTCCCGCTTTCTCTCTACAGGTTTTGAGTGCTGCATGCTTGGAAAAATTGCAGTATTTACGAATGAACCAGTTTCTACACAGCACAACCACGGAAAAATTGATACAAACAGTATTTACACTTGAACCGTTCAAGTCTACGTGGTATGATGGGAAAATACAAAGTGTATGTCTCTGCTGTACTCGGCCAGCTGTTATAGAGGTTGCATCTACATTTGTGTGACCGCATTAATTTTACAAGTAAATAAAAACTATTGTATATATACTCAACAATTTCTTTGCAATAAATCCATATAATGTATACATTAACTTGTAAGCTTAGGTTTAGGTTTATACCCAAGTTTCTTACTGCTGAGCAGCCTGTACTATGTACAAGGCCCTTGTTACAATAAATCTTGTATAATGTGTCTATAAAATCCTGAAGCTTGTAGTTCCTGTAGAGAACTAGGTAAAAAGGGCATGGAATCACTTGTAAACTGACACTGAAGAATCAAAGTAGCTGTTGCCCAGACTTCTTGTTACAACACAACACTGGTGCTACTAGGCTGTCCACCAAGGTCAGTGGACAACCATATATTATATTTGTGGGGCTTTACCAGTGCCTTCATCTCCTCTGCCACTTCTCCGGCAACGAGAAACTGAAAGATGAAAAAATTCCTTATTTTCAAAATGCAGTACTATAAAGCAAATAAAAAAATGCAATTAAAGCAACTGTAGCAATTTTAATGCTATTTGAATTAGCAGTTAAAACGAGACCAAATTCATTGTAAAGTACTAAAATAATATTTACCTGGGCTAATTTGCATCCTGGCTGCATCCAAGTAAATTATCCCTGGATGATATCTGTGAATTATAATTTGAAGCTTCTGTACCAGCAAGGCAGGCCAGCTTTAGGACACAGTCCAAATGTCTGTCCGACTGTCCTCCTAAGACAAAGTAGAGAGAGGACAGGAGGAAGTGCAGCAGGCCAGCGGAATGATGTGGAAACTTGTATCCAGAACTGGTACTCTGGTGGGTAGAGGGGGCATCACCTCCTGCCCAGGAGGCCTGATTGAGAGAGTTTTTGAGGCATCATTCATTGCCATCCATATCTGATCCGCTTGCTTTCATATCTTGAGCTTCTGCTCTGACCTGAAAAACAAAGTAATTGTTAGCCAGACAACAGGACAGGGTAATGTTTCTCACTAAAAGTATACAAACAATGAGAATATGTGTCTCAGTATTATGTGTTCGTGTCTCAGTATTGTGTGTCTCAGTAAAAGTGTACAAAGTGTTTCTCAGTAAAAGTACTCAAACAGAAGACACTGTAAGGTTTCTCAATAAAAGCATCCGAAAATTGTGTACAATATTCCACAGTTAAACAACTGTTTATCTTTAACACTTAAAGCCTTTATGACCAAGATTATGACCAAAATTATGAGAGGCCTTTTTATAAAAAAGACAGAAAGGCCTTTTTCTTCATATAGAACATGAAAGAAGACATTGTAATGTAAAAGCACTCCAAAATTGCTGTTTATATCTTGCATTTTTAAAAGACCTTTTTCCGAATACAGAAAATTCTAGAGAGGCCTTTATGAATATAGAAAATATAAAAAACAGACCTTTTGGAATACTGTATATAAAACGCAGGCCTCCTAGCAGCCTCTGATTCAAAATAGGAGTCAGAGCAAAAAAAAGTAGGAGTTATAAATCTTAGAGAAGTAGGAATGCCACAAGGATATAATGTGATATTTCAAATGCGACTGAATGCTACCTGTAATGACGTTTAAAATTCATTATCAAAGCATAATCAATCAGTACAAGTAAGCAGGTACGTTACTTGCTCCATTATATTAAAGACACTTTTTTCTGACCTACCTAGCTTGTTCAATTTTACAGTTAATTATGAGACAAATTTACTGGGCCTTGCATTTGGTCTCACCCTCTTTTATTCATTTCTCTGATTCAATGAGGCAACATCATCCACTTCAAAATTTCAGAGAAATAAGCCTTTGACTAGCATCCAAAAATCCTTAAGTAACATGCAAACAAGAAGGTATAATCAATCAGATTAAATATCAATAGTACAGATTAAATATCAATAGTTACAAAAATAGAGCCTGCATATAATAAGCTTCACAATACATTAACCCCTCATAGTAAATTATACTACAATAATTTGTCAGTCACTGAGATGCACTATCAAGTTTTTTATCTTCTTGTCTAGAGAAGCAATTTCATCTGAAATCTTCTTCAGTTCAGCAGATGATTTCTCCAGCTTTTCACTCCCGGACTCTAAAAGAGCCTGGGCAGCAGCTGTTCCTGCAGGAACGATTTTTTTGACTGTGCAAGCTTTCTTCAATCTCTGATTGGCTTCTTCATTCACAAGTTTCTTGATGCTTCAATCTCATTTTGCCGTAATTTTTGTTTTTTCGTAGGTCTGCCTCCTTCTCTTCTTGTTTCCTTTTGAATTTTAACTTCTTTTCTTCTTATTGTTTTCCTTAATTTTTTTGTTTTTCTTCTTTAGCTCTCTTTTCTGCATCTTTCATGGCTCTGTAACTGCTGTGTGCACTTTGAAATGCACGAATGATTTTGACGGTGATTGGCACTAAACTTGCTCCTCCTTCGTGTTTATACTGGCTGTGACCAAAATCTTGTTAAGAGAGAAACCCCCTCAACATGAGCCTGTCCATGGCTCATTGTCGATGCTGCCTTGACAAGTTTTCCAAGAGTTAGGTATTTGGGGATTCCTAGACTGGTGACACTGCTTATATTATTTTCCCAATAGAAATCAACTCGCTTCCATCTGATGCGGTGTCCATTTGGGTTGTCATACTCATCTATATGACTCCCTTGTAACTAACTACTCATTTGCATACAACTGCCACTCTTGCATAAGGTTGTCATGCTCTGACAGGGGGCACAATTCTGGACATTTCACAAGCCACTTTTTTGATAGACTTTTCAGAAGACTTCTCTCTTCTCATCAATGGATACAGGCACTGCAAACGACAAAGCAGGTTGCTATTCAGTGGTACCCTGTCAACCAAGTACTTGACCACTATTGTCATGAACTTGCGAGCATCATGTCTGAAAATGTTCATTTCACTTTGCTTCAGCTTTGAACAAAGTGAAAATGACATTACAATCTCCCAGTCAAATGAAAGATCTGTTTGGTCAGAGGGCCAGATGCCTTTCAACTCTAAATAGTAGTACTTGCTTTGGTGATTGTTTACAGTAACACTGAAATAACATTAGATGGCAATCTATATATAGTAAACCGAAAACATCGTCACAAATAATGTGGTCAGTCAATCAACCAATACCCAAGCATGTTACCGCACTCATTCAACGCACTTCTCTATTCTTATATCTATTCAATTATAAGCACTTTTTTTCTGTCTAATACTTTCAAACTTTTTAGTAGGAGTTTCCTCAAAAAAAAGCAAGACTAAGTAGGAGGGGAGTCTGAAAAAGTAGGAGCACTAGGAGGCCTGAAAATATAGAAAATGTAACACACAGACCTTTTTGTATATAGAAAAATGTAATATCAGACATGCCTTTAAGAGTATAAGAAATAATATGACAGCCTTTTTTGAACTGACAAAATATGACTAACAGCCTATTACAAGATTCAGAGATAATATTGGTGTTGCAGTTGGAGCACTGAAAGAGACCTTTATCAGATTATTGCAAAATCATGGTGCAGTACACACCTTAAAAGTATTTCATTTATAATATATGAAGGGTACACTACTCATAAACTATGGTACAATTTTTATATTGTGTGATACAATATTCATACTGTAATATGATGAAAATTTGTGCGGAACAAAGCCTAATAAGGTTAGCTTGCTGATTTTGGGATCATTTGGTCGAAATCTCAAAACACTGTCAGTAGAGAGAGAGAGAGAGAGAGAGAGAGAGAGAGAGAGAGAGAGAGAGAGAGAGAGAGAGAGAGAGAGAGAGAGAGAGAGAGAGAGAATATTTTTTTTAGCAAAATGTGTATGAGAGAGTGAGTGAGTTACAAGGATTACAACGATTAGGTTGTCTCGAGACTTTTTAGTCCATCCGAGGAGACATCATGTGCTTACCTCTCTCTAGGAGCAGGTTTTACTGTTCATTCACAGTGTTCTCCTAATGATTTCGTCTAGCTTTCTTTTCAACTCTTCCTCCACACTGTTGCTGTTTACTACTTTTGGTGGCAGTTTCTTCCATGTGTCATATATCTTGTATGTAAAGAAGTTCCCACAATGAGATGTGTTGTATCTCTTCAGTTCTAGTTTCCATCCATTATTTCTTGTCTGGTCTTCATTTAATGTGAAGAGGTTACTGTCTACTTTTGTGATGCCTTTCAGTGTTTTGAATGTTTCTATGAGTTGTCCTCGCAATCTTCGTGTTTTTAAACCATATATGTTCAGGCTCTCTAGTCGTCCTTGGTAACCTATTTGCCAAATGGATGGAATTAACTTTGTGGCTCTTGCTTGTGCCCCTTCTAATCTATTTATGTCCTTTCTTAGTGTTGGTGACCAAAACTGGACTGCATATTCAAGATGAGGTCTGACTATGGATGTATAAAGCTGCAGCACCGTTTCCTTGTTTCTATATTTGAACTGCTTTTTTATGTATTCCACTAGTTTCTGTGCCTTCTTTTCAGCTTTTATGCGATGTTTTGTGGATTTTAAGTCCTTGGTAATATGACTCCAAGGTCCTCTTCTTGTTCTACACTATTTATGTCATTCCCAAGCAGCATGTAGTTGGCATGAGGGTTGTTTGTTCCTATTTGTAACACTTTACACTTATCCAAGTTAAAAGGCATTTGCCATCTTTTTGACTCCTCTATTTTCCTTAGTTCATTTCTTAAACTTCCCACTGTATCTGGGTCTGCTGCATTTACACCTAATTTGGTGTCACCTGCAAATTTGGCTATCCTGCCAGTTAAGACTAAATCAATGTCATTAATGTAAATCAAAAACAAGAGCGGGCCAAGGACAGAACCCTGAGGAACTCCGCTTGTCACATCTGCCCATTCTGATTCTTCACCGTTTATTACGACTCTGTTTTCTACTAGTTAGCCAGTCTTCAATCCAGTCTGCTGTTTCTCTTGCAATTCCTAAAGCTCTAACTTTTATCATTAGTTTCTTGTGTGGAACTTTATTAAAGGCCTTTTGGAAATCTAAGTAGGGTATATCTATTGCTCTACTACTGTCGTAAATACCAAGCATGTTATAAAAAAAAAAAACTCCAAGAGGTTTGATAGGCAGGATCTGTTTTGTCTGAAGCCGTGTTGGCTGTTTAACAACAGGTTGTTTCTATCAATGTGATCCACAATTTGATCTGCAATTATGGACTCAAAAATCTTACAAGGGACTGACGTTCGACAGATTGGTCTGTAATTTCCTGGCTCTTCTCTTGGACGTTTTTTTGTAAACTGGGGCCACATTGCATACTTTCCACCCCTTTGGTGCCTTTCGTTGTTCTGCAGTTTTTCTGTAGAGTTATATCAGTGAGAGAGAGAGAGAGAGAGAGAGAGAGAGAGAGAGAGAGAGAGAGAGAGAGAGAGAGAGAGAGAGAGAGAGAGAGCATGAAGATACTGCAGAGAGAGAGAGAGAGAGAGAGAGAGAGAGAGAGAGAGCATGAAGATACTGCAGAGAGAGAGAGAGAGAGAGAGAGAGAGAGAGAGAGAGAGAGAGAGAGAGAGAGAGATTATTATACCAAAGGTTGCAGAATATGTAAATAGACAGAAGACATGAAAACGACATCCTGTTGGTAATATATCAGCCAACGCTGTCACCTCATTCTTCACAAGACAGAATGTTGGTACTATAACTACTTAAGACGGGCATAAAAAAAAAATATTTTATTGTATTCGCCTCTCATACGATATTCAAAAGGCTTTAATTACAGTCATTATAAAGGAAAGGGGAGGGGGTAAGAAAAGTTCAGTCTATGTTTTAGGTCAAAATTAACTGAACACAAATTTTTTTTTTTTTAACTGGAAAGACAAGTTACTTGAGGAATAAACCTACGCTTTGCCTCACTTCAGTAACTCTTGGGTTATATCTTACTTTGGGTTCATTCCTTGAACCTACTGACTGCCAAACTGTCTAAAACTCTCCCAATTCTAGTCCTGTAGCACTTCCTGACACGCATTCTAAATTTCTCTTTACCAAAACCTCCGAGCATTGTATCGGGCAACTGCAACACTCGTTTCTCACACACATCGTATCCAACTAAATCCTTAACGCAAACTATAGAAAACAAAAATTCTTAATATTCTTTCTACTCAAACAATGCAGCACCCAGTCTTAGTCTTACTGAAAGCTCTTTCCATCATTTTATACCCATCAACAGTTCAGTCACTCATTCAGGTTCCAAAACCAAGTGAAGGAAAGTGACAATCCTTGTTATTGCCTTTGTATTATCTTATGATTATCTTTCCTTCAGAGTAGTGCTTAATCTGAAACTGGTGAATGAAATGAGAAGGACAAATGATGAGTAAACGACACATGGAAAATTAATGATTTCATTTACTCAAATGAAACAGTTTCCTGTGCTGTGGGACACGAATTCTGACGTGCTGCGTTGTCTAGACCTATACCAGATAGTATGATATTTTGAAGGTGGCCAGACGAACTGATGCGATTTTCAATGACGACAATGTGCTTCTCGACTAATATACACAATTAAAAAACCTTGATCGAGAGAAGCTATGCAGAAGAGAGCAGTTAATTTCTGGAAGAACAATGAAATGAACAAAATTCGAGATAAGGAATGTCAGTGGTGACAGCAAACCTGAGGGGAGCGAACTCAAAACTGCAGATCATAAACTGTTATGTGATGAATGTTACTGAATCGGAGGAGGAGCTGCTGAGCTGATAGTTCTTCTCTCCCTCAAAATCCGAAAAAACCAAAGCCACACAAAAGCTGTATAGCAAATGGCATTTTGTTCAACTATATAAATCAAAAGGATATATTCACTCATCTCTGTCAAGTGTGAAATATAGCATCCAGTCAGTGCCTGGCTCCTTTAAAATGATACAACAAACACACACCCACACACACACATCAGATCATAGAAATCATAAGTGATAAAAAGTCAGTTTCCTATAACACCAGACGTGAGAATTGAAATCAGCAAAGTCTCTTTCATTCGATGGTCAAATTGACACAGACTAACAAACTGCTTCCTGCCTTTCCTCAGACAGAACAAGAGGTGCTCGTTTAAAGGAAAACGCCACCACGACGTCAAGAAGAAAATATAAATATACAAATTCTACGATTACACCAGCCAAGGATACACCCAAAAGTGCACCAAATAGAGAGGGGTGGCGACAACCCCAACCAAGTCTGGGGGAAAGCTGACATAAAATTGTGATGATGACGACATCTTTCTACTGTAATGTGGAAGAGGATTACCAACCTTTGTGGAGCTGATAAACCATAATACTTTGACTCCCTTCTTTCAGTTCATTTAAAAAATAACAGTAATTGCTTTGAGAAGCCTCTCTCAGGAGAAGTGCAGGGACACCTTATTCAATTAAAATAAAGCGAAAATGTTTCTCGCTAAGGCTTGACTTAAGTTTGTTCTAGTTTGCTCCAAGAAAATAATTCACGGACTGTGCTTTACTAATTTAGCTCTAAGTAAACTAGACTAATGCTGAAATTTTTTTAACGTCTGTAGAATATATAGTTTCCTTTACATATTTCAGAACGGTCAAAACACAGAACAAAGAGAAAACTTTCCAAATTAATTTATTTTTGCTCGAAGGGAAAAGAGCAGACTATAACCACCACAACATAAGTCACTGAGTTAGTGTGAAAGATATTTTACGATAAGTGAATGACACCGATACAGAAGAAGAAGAAGAAGAAGAAGAAGAAGAAGAACCACTTGAACACTTACAGACTCTCTTGCAAACCTCACTAAAGGACACTGACTGTCGAAGGACATCCAACCCATTACTTCATGTCCTCCCTCCACTGTTCAAAAGTATTCCTTTCACGTTCAGATTCATACATCCTACGATTACCAACGGTATATGAATTGAATTGAATTGAATATAGAATTTAGGCCAAAGGCCAAGCACTGGGACCTAAGAGGTCAATCAGCGCTGAAATGGAAATTAACAGTGAAAGGTTTGAAAGGTGTAACAGGAGGAAAACTCATAGCAATTGCACTATGAATCAATTATTAGGAGAGGGTAGAGAATAAGATGGAAGAAAGTGAATATGAAAGGAGGTAGGCCTACAGTGAAACGAACAAAAAGGGTTGCAGCTAAGGAGCGAAGGCACGCAGCAAAGAACCCTAAGTAATGCCTACAGTGCACTACATGAGGTGCACTGACGGCACTACCCCCTTACAGGGGCCTATGGTATATGAATATACGATGCAAAACTCAATTCTTTCCCTACAGTCTACTTTACTTCATTATCTTCCTTATTCCTAGAACCATCTGTCTTTCTGTCCAGCTTTCTTGGAATCTTCAGCTGAAACCCCTTCTGGACAGATCCAGCAGACTCCAATAAACCCCAGAGGGCTCCAAAGAGAAATCAGCCTTCACCGAGACAAGTTACAGTGATGAATAAACCAATATGAGGGAATAGAAAATGAAAACCAATGCACCTGAATTCAGGAGACGTGGACAGGAAGCAGGAATGAGCCAGTAATTCGACGTTGGGTTCCTTTCCTATTTCAGTTGCCTGTTTCTGGATAACTGTTTTGGTAAAATATGAAAGTCATTTTCTGTGCCAAGGCTAATAATATCATAGACACACTAAAGCCACTTTTTAGCCCTTGGACTTTGCACCAACTTCTCTCTCTCTCTCTCCCCTGATTTGAAATGGCTTCCAACAACTTCTTGCATCAGATCAATTAGCATTTGATCAGCCTTTATGAAGCCTTTTTGGCTTTCATGTAACCAAGGCTTGATAGGAGACAAATGGTTTATAATAGTTTTGGTCTAAAGTTTCCAAACCTGCATTTCATTTGGCAAGGTGAATTTAAACGTCAGTGGAACTAAGTTACAACGCTTCTGTCACAAAGAGTTCTTACTTAAATTTGCATAGTTGTGATTCAATCCGGAACTTTGATCCTAAAATAATAAGCTTGGTAAAAGGTCTAAAACTGTGCCCCAAATGAAGAGATGTCCCTCTCCAGTGTTTTTGGAAACAAAACTACGAAAATATCCACTAAGAGTCATTCAATACTAAGCAAGCACGAATTCTGTTGCTGTAAACTTTTGATGTTCCAGGCAAATTATACTGCTATAAGGTATGTTAGGCAATAAGAGTTTCTCTTTAAATATAAATTAGTCATATTATTAAATAATTTTACCTGTATATACCATCGCCATCGACTTTTGCGACAACTACAGAGGTTACAAGGTGAAAGGAAAGCTCAGAAGAACAGCAATAATTCAATTATTCTATTATAAATACGATAGTGTCTACAATAGGATAAATTAATGCAGATATTACGATCACTTACTTGGAATAGATTATTTTGTTGGGCACCAACATTCATCCAAGGACAGGAACTTGATATGCCAGTTATTGTATATAATTATCGTCCACAGAAGTGAAGGGATTTTAAGTCTGTCGGTTGAGGATCGTTAACCTGAAAATTGAAAGAACTTCGTAACATTCTTATGAGTACAGTTGCGGGCGAATTTATTTGCGGAAGAGAGGGACTCTGGTTAAACCTATTACGATATAAAGGCTTCATTCTCTTGTATAGGTTCGTGCTTTTGTAAGAAGGTGGTGATTCCAGAAGCAATAATGTGTGTCACATTCTCATGACTCTACAAGCATTTTGAGATAAACGATCAGTGTACCTTAAATAAATCCTAGTTTTAAATAAGAAAATTAATTTTATTTGTGTAAGTAATTCCTTGCAACTGTGCAATATCATGCCTCAATGTAAGCTGCCACTTTTATATATATAAAAAAAAGCTGGAAAAGGTACAACAAAATAAATGCAACTAAATGCTGAAACAGGCACCAGAAAATGAATATAACTAAATGCTGAAACATGTACCAGAAAATGAATGCAACTAAATGCTGGAACAGGTACTAGAAAATGAATGCAACTAAATGCTGGAACAGGTACCAGAAAATGAATGCAACTAAATGCTGGAACAGGTACCAGAAAATGAATGCAACTAAATGCTGAAACATGTACCAGAAAATGAATGCAACTAAATGCTGGAACATGTACCAGAAAAGGAATGCAACTAAATGTTGAAACAGGTACCAGAAAATGAATACAACTAAATGCTGGAATAAGTACCAGAAAGTGAATACAACTAAATGCTGGAACAGGTACCAGAAACTGAATACAACTAAATGCTGGAACAGGTGCCAGAAAATGAATACAACTAAATGCTGGAACAAGGTACCAGAAAATGAATACAACTAAATGCTGGAACAGGTACCAGAAAATGAATACAACTAAATGCTGGAACAGATACCAGAAAATGAATACAACCAAATGCTGGAATAGGTACCAGAAAGTGAATACAACTAAATGCTGGAACAGGTACCAGAAACTGAATACAACTAAATGCTGGAACAGGTGCCAGAAAATGAATACAACTAAATGCTGGAACAGGTACCAGAAAATGAATACAGACTAAATGCTGGAACAGATACCAGAAAATGAATACAAACCAAATGCTGGAATAGGTACCAGAAAGTGAATACAACTAAATGCTGGAACAGGTACCAGAAAATGAATACAACTAAATGCTGAACAGCTACCAGAAAATGAATACAACTATCTTGCACACAACTTACCATGCTGGAATAAAGCTACTTCCTAAAGCTTCTCTCTACATCCTTCACGCCACTCTACAGCAGAGTTCCTGTCTGTTATCAAAGGCACTTTGCTACGGTTACATTCTCTTGTGTCATCACCAAATCCAGGTTCTCAGGAAGGCATTAACTGGAAGAGAAAAAAAATATCATACACTTGCTTTCAACTCAATTCATGGAAAGACCAATGTTTTACAAACTATCCTTTTTTTTTATTTTGGATATCACGAAATGCTAAGAACCACATCATCTCTGTAATACAGCAAATTCAATTTGAATATTCTCAAAGGACACCATATTTTGATATGTGAAATCATGTTATTTACAGGTGTAATCATATAGAGACTGAATTAACAGGGACCTTTGTCTTAAATCCTGCCAGCAGTAATAATATACGCCAGAGGACCCGTTTCATGTAAGTTAAGATATCAGGTTTCTTAAACAATGTTTTAGGATGAGCAATATATTGGTAGATATCAATATTAAAAGTAATGGCCCGGTGAAGGAAGATCTACTCATTTCCAGGTTTTTTGACAAATATAATATAACTGCATAGACAGATCTCCCAGTTGAATATATAGTTATGGATTACCTCCATCTAAAAAAGGCAAGATTCTATGGCAGCCTTTCCCATCTTGAAAAAAATTCCCACTGACCTAAAAGTCTTTTTTCTGAAAGAATATTCAAGATATCTTTACATGTTTCAAGCATGAAGATGACTACATTGCGAGCCCCGAGTTGCATATGATAAGGCAGCCCTTACTGTACCTCTGAGGAAAAACACTGGATAGGATCAATTCATGTCCAGTAAAAAGAAAAAAAAAAAAAAATTCATCGGTATTCTTGACAAAACCCGGAAATATAACCGTCAGGTTAAGCCCTTGAACTGTTAACTTCTTCAAAGGAGGTCACCGAAGGAACTTTTATAAAACATCTTCCTTCCTGTTTCCCCATTTGGCTTCAGAATCGAAACTTGTTCCACGTCACCCTGTAGT
>JANJGK010004885.1:7500-12500 GCA_039081455.1 Macrobrachium rosenbergii
ACCAATAGCTCCAAGGCTCTCACATAGGTACATAATCAAGAGCTACATTGCTCCACTCCGGATCCACATATTTGTCCATAGGCCATAACTATTTTTACACACTTAACGGTTTCTCACTTCATATCTCACATCGCCCATTGCAAAAATGTTCAGCGAACAAGAGTCATTTACATCACCGTGTCAACACACTAAATCACTATAAAAGTGTCCTACTGAGTACACACACCTATAATGGACGACACAGAGAAAACCAGCACAGTTTTCCCCTGCGCAACCTGAACTCGCAAAACTTTCGTGAAGCGTAGTTATGCCTGAAAACACAGAATACCCGGATTAGTAGCTATCATTTCATTAAGTAAACTCTCTGATTAACACCTCAACTGCATAATCAATCACCTAACAGTGTCTTACCATGTCTCAACGACCATCAACAACCGCCTATGCTACTCATCAGTAGCATAAAAACTATAATAATAATATCTGCAAAAGCGTATTCCAGAAATAACACACCACCAACCTATCTTAAAATTACCCTTGCCACAAAATTCAAACGAGTACCATCTTTACCTTCACCTATAAACTTAATATTAAACATAACTAATTTTACAGTCCCAGACATTTATGGAATTCCTGTAAAGAAAAATTCAGATTAATACATATTCATTATCCTTATACACTCATCTACTTCTAAGAATACAAACCTAACTACCTACTTCAACAGCACACACACCGCAATTAGAACGATACAGATACTACCTTAATATCCGCAGAGCCCCTTGCCAGAATCCCTACCCAACGCTGCGAGAGAGAGCATCAGCCACTACATTATCACTTCCCGGTATATGAGAAAACTGCAAGTTCCATTCTTGCAACATGATACTCCACCGCATCAGACGTTGATTTTTATTTTTGTATCTGTTGATGAAGGTCAATGGATTATGATCTGTTATAATCTTTATTGGAGATCCTGTGGAAGATAGATAAACAGAAAAATGATTAATGGCCAAGATTAATGCGAGTGTTTCCTTCTCGACCGTCGAATATTTGCGTTGAGCGGAGGTTAATTTCTTCGAAAAGAACGCTACCGGGTGAGAAACGCCTTGCTCGTCGTTCTGTAATAAGACCGCTCCGACACCGACGTCACTTGCGTCAGTGGCAAGCGAAAATGGGAGGTCGAAATCCGGAGCCCTAAGAATGGGGAAACTGAGTAGTATCCCCTTCAAACTTTCAAAAGCATTCTGCGCTTCCTTCGTCCAAATGAACGCGACCTTCTTTTTCAATAGGTTAGTAAGTGGAACAGCGATGTCAGAGAAATTCTTTACAAACCGACGATAATACCCTAGCAAACCTAAGAACTTCCTGACATCCCTTCGGCACTTAGGAACAGAAATCTTTTCAATAGCCTCCACATTTGCTTGTTTAGGGGTAACTTTACCATCTCCCACTACATGACCCAAATAAACAACCTTCGCTTTTGCAAATTCACTTTTCTTTAAATTAACCACCAAACCAGCTTTCTTCAATACCTCAAACAAGGCCCTAATACGCTTCAAATGTGTGTCCCAGTCGTCACTATAAATAACAATGTCATCAATATAAACCACACAACCTTCTAAACCATACACCAGCGTGTTCATTAACCTTTGAAAAGTGGCGGCGGCATTTTTCATACCAAACGGCATAACACGACATTGAAACAACCCTTGAGGTGTAACAAAAGCTGACAAGGCCCTTGCTCGTTTCGACAAAGGAACTTGCCAATAACCTTTTAACAAATCAAATTTACTTATATATTTAGACTTCCCCATGCGATCAATGCAATCTTCTATCCGTGGCAAAGGATAACTATCGGGTTTTGTAACCTCATTAACTCTCCTATAATCAAAACACATACGAAACTCTCCATCAGGTTTCTTAACCAACACCACAGGTGACGACCAAGGGCTTTTGCTTGGTTCGATCAAACCATGTTTTAACATATATTCCACCTCTTTTGCAACAACTTCACTCTTAAAAGGATTTAATCTATATGGCGATTGTTTCACTGGCGTGGCATTACCAACATCCACGTCATGTTCTAAGACAGATGTTCGACCTGGTACATCCGAAAACAATTCTTTATAATCGAACACCAACTTCTTTAGAGACCTACGTTTATCAAAACTCAAATGAGAAACTGAACTATCAAAATTTTTCAAAGAAGTTTTATTACCTGTTGGAAAGTTACCATCATTACCATATTTATCTTCATTAAATTCTTCCTCTGAAAAAGAATAAATATTATTATTACAATTTACAACCTCCCCAACTGTTGCCACAGGAATGACTTTATCCCTTTCCTTATATTCCTTTAACATATTAATATGGCAAAGTTGAAAGGGTTTCCTCCGTTCAGGAGTTTCTACCAAATAATTAACCTCGCTTATTTTTTTCAAAACTTTCCAGGGACCTGAAAATGAAGCTTTTAACGAATTACCTGGAAGAGGTAACAACACCAATACCTTGTCGCCTTCAGCGAAGTTACGAATTTTGGTCTTCCTGTCAAAGAAGTATTTCATTCTTCTCTGACTACACAACAAATTCTCACGAGCAAATTCCCAGGCCTTCGTCATTTTATCACCCAAATTAGTCAGATAATCTAATAAATTAATATCAGGAATGTCACCTTCCCATGACTCTATTACAACATCAAGCGGACCCCGAACACAATGCCCAAAAACCAAATTAAATGGGGATAAACCAAGAGACTGACTTGGAGCCGACCGAAAAGCAAATAAAAGATATGGTAATTCTTTGTCCCACTCAGAGCCGTGACTTAGACAATATTTCCTAATCATCGATTTCAGAGTTTGATGAAACCTCTCCAGAGCACCCTGACTTTCCGGATGATAAGGAGATGAAGTCACATGCTTAATACCCAATTCTGCCATTTTCTCCTTAAAATATTTGCTAACAAAGTTTGTACCACAATCAGATTGAACCACCTTAGGCATTCCGAACCTAGTAAAAAAGTTAATTAATACCTCAACAATTTTTACACTTTTGATGGATCGTAGAGGAATTGCTTCTGGATAACGGGACATTTTATCCATCATGGTGAAAATATACTCATTCCCACTACGAGTCCTGGGCAACGGCCCGACAACATCAATGATAATTTCCTTAAAAGGTTCAGAAACCACAGGGATGGGACATAAAGGAGCTTTTGGAATAACTTGGTTTGGCTTACCGACCTTCTGACAGATACTACAGCTATTGACAAATTTCTTCACGTCGGATTTCAATTTGGGCCAGTAATAATCCTTAAGCAATTTCCCAGCTGTCTTGTGGATTCCGAAATGACCCGCCAAACCATTATCATGTGCCAACGACATCAAGCCAATCCTGTGAACATAAGGAACCAATATCTGTTTTAAAACTTCATGTGCACTATTGCCAGCCTCTCTAGGCCTACTCAACCAGTAAAGAATGTTATTAATTATTTTAAACTTTGGGACAGTTAAATCATCCACTTCGCCCGACTCAACAGGAAGGTCCCGGAATTCTTGTTTCTGAGCTTTAATTAGCTCTTCCTTTGTCCAATTTGGAAGGTATTTTGCAATATTCCTATCTACAACTAATTTACTACCACTACTACTACTAATACTACGTTCTAAACTACTACAATCCACGTCTGTTGTTGACTCTGCAGCGTCAACAACACTAGCTCTAGAACGAGTAACGACAGCAATTTCATGATTCATTAAAATTGGATCCTGTTTATTTTTATAAGCCACATCATTTCCTAACACAATATCTACATCTTTAACAGGAAACCTATTCACAATGGCCAACTTCAATATTCCTGAAAAAGATGGACATTTTAAATGGAAATTACCGATGGGATAGGACTCAACTGAATCAGGAAAGCCAGACAACAAAACAAACTCTTCAAAGTCATGGACAAAATCGCTAGGTAATGCCTCTCGTAAAATCAACGACTGAGCCGCTCCCGTGTCCCGCAAAATGCGAACCACCCTTTCTTTGGACGAATCCACAGACGAGACACTACCACGGGATAAATACCTTTCAAAGCAATTGGACAGTCATTGTTCAGTCGTTCTCGTTTGGACGGGCTCTCTCTCTCGCTTATCAATGCCCATAACTGATCTACCCTTAGCTTGTAGGGACTTCTTAAAGGCAAAACACTGACTTTTTACATGCCCCCTTTTATTACAGAAGAAGCATGTCATGCTTCTTAACCTTTCAGGATTATTTATGTTACCTCTGTCAGGATAAACACGATTGTTAGCAGAAAAATTATTACTATTATTCTGCCTCCTGGGCTGACTCCTATTAACATAATTAGGCCTCCCAAAAACATTGTAATTATTATTATTATTATTATTATTATTATTATTATTATTATTATTATTATTATTATTATTATTATTATTATTATTATTATTATTATTATTATTATTATTACTCTGACTTTTTCTAACACAACCAGGCTTTATATTACTCATCACCCCTAACTCATTCTTATGTGATAGGTAATATTCGTCACTAGCAATGGCAACCTCCTGCAAAGTATCAATCTTTAATTCTTCCAAATGCACCTTCAACTTATCGGGTACACACCTCTTAAACTCCTCTACAAGTACCAATTCTTTCAACCCTTCAAAATTGTCAACTTCTTTCGACTTTAACCAATCTTCAGCATATTGCCTCTTACCCCTAGCAAATTCTACGAACGTCTGTTCCCTATCTTTCTGTAAATTCCTGAAACGCTGTCTATAAGCTTCAGGGACAAGCTCATAAGCCTTTAGCACAATGGCTTTCACATTATCATAGTCGGATGATAAACTCTCATCCAACGTAACATACACTTTCTGAGCCCTACCTATCAATTTACTCTGGATAAGTGTCGTCCAGTACTCTTGAGGCCACTGCAATTTAGCGGCAATCCTCTCAAATGAAACAAAAAACTCCGCTACATTACACTCTTGAAAATGTGG
>JANJGK010004886.1:0-54384 GCA_039081455.1 Macrobrachium rosenbergii
ATATACCTGTACATAAATATATTCACACAAGTAACCGGAAAAAATAAGTAAATGAAAATGATCAGCAGAAATTTAATGCATATTATGCTTCTTTGTTCACTGAGCACTTCATAATAATATTGCTGCTGCTGCAGCCATGAGGTGGTGTGCCTGTCAAGCAATGCTTCAGCTTACCCTATACACACTTGCTTGATTTGCAACTGACGCAGTTGACAGTTTCACCTGGGTTCCCGGGCATCTTTGAAGAGATATTTCCAGGTGCGCTACTAGGCCACTTGAACCCTTGCTACTTACTGTTTTGAACTTATTTTTATTTTCCTGTAAAAGAAAACTATTGCGCCGGCTTTGTCTGTCTGTTCGCACTTTAGTCTGTCCGCACTTTGTCTGTCCGCCCTCAGATCTTAAAAACTATTGGGGCTAGAGGACTGCAAATTGGTATGTTGATCATCCACCGTCCAATCACCAAACATACCAAATTGCAGGCCTCTAGCCTCCTCAGTGGTTTTTATTTTACTTAAGGTTACAGTTAGCCATAATGGTGCGTCTGGCAACGATATAGGCCAGACGTGGTTGAGGTTTCATGGGCCGCGGCTCCTACAACATTATACCGAGACCGCCGAAAGATAAATCTATTTTAGGTGGCCTTGATTAGGCTATATGCTCTAGCGGCTGTACAGAAAACTCGATTGCGCTGAAGAAACTTCGGCGCATTTATTACTTTTTTTTTTTACTTAGTTCGTGGTGAAACCAAACAGGGGCTATATTATATACTGCACAGTTCTTAAAAAGTTACCAAACCAAATGAGGTGATGGTAGTTGGATGACAGACATACTGACGTATGACACATCTCACAAAAATGGCTATTTCAGTATTGGTGATGAATATCTGGCAATTTGAAGTTTTGCTGTCTTTCGAGATGACAGTGGTGGATGATGTTTTCTATCATTTGTACATTACGAATGATTTAGAAGATGTAAAATTAAAAACAGTTCGAACCCAGTGCCAAAGTATACAAGATGTATGGATTCAAGTTCAGCTAAATAAATCAGTACCTATCATACTTGGGCTGTATATCGCCATCCGCATGCTTTGAAAGCCTCGCCTGTATTGAGAAAGGTCTTCAAACGTCGTCATTCTCTGGACGACAAGAATATTTTTACTACGTCAATAGAATTCACGAATATTGTAAATATTTGAGATCTACGTCAAATAATAGTTCCTCATTGGATGGGTCGATATCGTACTCTCCTAGGCCCGCGTTCGATTCTCTGGCCGGCCGATGAAGAATTAGAGGAATTTATTTCTGGTGATAGAAATTCATTACTCGGTATAATGTGGTTCGGATTCCACAATAAGCTGTAGGTCCCGTTGCTAGGTAACCTATTATTGGTTCTTAGCCACGTAAAATAAGTCTAATCCTTCGGGACAGCCCTCTCTAGGAGAGCTGTTAATCAGCTCAATGGTCTGGTTAAACTAAGGTATACTTTCTTCTTTACGTCAAATAATAAATATGTCTTTGCGTATGACAAGTACAGTATATGCAAACTTCTTCTCGATCGTAATCGTGATCATCATCATTTTATCAACATACATTGTACGCAGGCGGATTTCAAATCACAAATTAATATCTATCATCGCTGACAAGACCAAAAAAAAAAAAAGTATGGATGAAAAATATTTAAAATTCAAGTAGATCTGATAATAGCATATAAAGTTAATTCCCAAAAGATAAAATTCACAGCATTTTAGACATCTCAAAAACACATCTGTAGCTATAGGCGGTGTTCCCAACAGCTGGAATCCTACTGTGGTAATTACAAAGGTTCAGTAAATACTGATCAGTTCCGTCATTTCCATTCCCAACTAAAGTATATGCTTGGGAAAATTATTGTTACTTCGCTTTATGATATTCAAACCGCACACAACCTTAGAAATGAACTCAAATAGATCATCAAGCGAAACACTGAATTTAGAGTGCTACAAGATTCTGTCTTAAGTCCTTTACTTTTAATGTATTCAAAAATGACCCCCCGGTGCCGCCTCCGGTGATCCTTGCTTGCGGCGAAAATATCAAACTTGCATTCTTCTCTTCTTCAACAAATGAACATAAAATAACGCATGTATAAACAGCGCACACAATTTTCAGAAACTGTAGTAAGGGAAAGCTCTGACACGTGCCAATTAATTTATATTGGATCGAGAGCATTTATCGATAGGATACCGCTTATATAAAAAATAAAAGTATGATTTTATCATATATATTCAAACAATTCAGGGAAAGATTCAAGAAAAAACATCTACCTTGCAACAAGTATAAAGGCCACGTGTTTCCACTATGAAATGAAACACGTTTCTTCAGAACTCGTCATAAAGCTTTGTTTGACGTCATACGCGGGAAATCATTGTTACTGTTTAAGGAAATTGCAAAGTCATTATTAAAAAAAGGTTCAATAATGTGCTGAGTTTTGCCGCTTAAGTAACAGGTGGGATATAACAGGAAGCATGAGCAAAGAGAAGTATACCTTAGTTTAACCAGACCACTGAGGAGGAGGAGCTGATTAACAGCTCTCCTAGAGAGGGAGGGAGGGCTGGCCCCAAGGATTAGACTTATTTGACGTAGCTAAGAACCAACTGGTTACTTAGCAACGGGACCTACAGCTTATTGTGGAATCCGAACCACATTATAACGAGAACTGAATTTCTATCACCAGAAATAAATTCCTCTAACTCTTCATCAGCCGGCCGGAGACTCGAACTCGGGTCTACCGAGCGCTAGGCCACAGTTCTCAAGTTACATTTATTGTAAGAGAGTTATGTTAGCTTAAAGTGAATGAGCTACATGGCATTATGTTTAAATGGTTGCTGGGTATATTATGGACAGAAACCTCCAGGCCATTGATTGATAATTATTATTCTCACATGATAGATGAAGTACAGGCGCCAGAATGAACTACAAATCCCTAGAACCGGAACAAAAATTAATGATGAATGATAAATTAGTGATAAATCCTTTTATCATAGGTTCTTTTTAATGGAATGAATCACTCGACATCATAAAATGAAATTAGAATGACGTTATTCAAAAGAATATACTCGTATAAAGTTCAGGTAATTCATAGATCAAAAGTTTGAACTTACTCCTGATATAGTTAGGTTATCATCCGCTGCCTCATCTACCAGCAATATCTATAACCATTAAGTGCGTGCAAGTTTTACCTGCTACAACTTTAGAATTCAAGTAAACTTTATTTTAAGGGCGGTCAAAATTTTTAAAATTTATCATAAATAATATTGCTCTCGCTCTCTCTCTCTCAGCTCTTCGTTGGGTGAGTCGGTAGAGCTGTGGACCGGCACTCGTTAGACCGGAGTTCGATTCCCCGGCCGGCTGATGAAGAGGAATCTATTTCTGGTGATAGAAATTCATTTCTCGCTATAATGTGGTTCGGATTCCACAATATGCTGTAGGTTCCGTTGCTAAGTAACCAATTGGTTCTTAGCCACGTAAAATAAGTCTAATCCCTCGGGCCAGCCCTAGGAGAGCTGTTAATCAGCTCAGTGGTCTGGTAAAGCTAAGGTATACTTAACTTCTCTCTCTCTCTCTCTCTCTCTCTCTCTCTCTCTCTCTCTCTCTCTCTCTCTCTCTCTCTCTCTCTCTCTCTATATATATATATATATATATATATATATATATATATATATATATATATATATGTATATATATATATATGTATGTGTGTCATTATGTTATACAATTATTGTTATCACTACAATTACCATTATTATCATTTGATTTATCGTTTTTATTTTAACTTAAGCATGTAAAATTAGGCAACACCAGTAATGCAACTATCACAGCCTTGAGCATAGTCATTCCAGCATGATCAAATTTATTTGCAATACTCAATGTTACCTGTGGAACAAAGGAGTTATTATTAATATAATTATTCCTAGCATTATTTTTATCACATTATACCACCGGATATTCCCTCTTCCTCTAACGCATTCTCCCTTCCATCATCTTCGCTTATTATTCCCAGTTCTTCATTCTGCTCTCAAGTCTTCCCCGGCCCCATCTTTTCTTCTATTACATAAATAGAACTGAAAGGATATGAATGGAAAATGAGCATTGAACAGCATATACAGAAAATTCAATAAGCTGTTAGGGAAGCCATATAATGAATTTTTATTAAGTAATACTGGAATTCCTACAAAAAGTGCCAAGAACATCAAGAGAAAGTCTGCCACGGTAAATACGTGATGGAGATGAAAGAAATTTCTTTCTGAAAGAAAAAAAAAACTTCATTACAAAGGAAAAAATCTTATTCCATGTTCTGTGCATTCGACCTGGGCTGATTAAGCGATTAATTCAACGTAGCTCAGATGACGATTTCACTCTGAAATCTTGTCAGAAAGGGATACGATTGAAGGAGTTTAAGGAAATCATTAGATTTTGCTGGGAGAGGAAATAGGGGACTCAGATGAAATGAGGAAGTAAGGGACAATATTTGGTTCTAAGCGAGGACGAAAATGCCATATGAAAAAATCCTTGACACTACCTTCTCTCTCTCTTTCTCTCTCTCAAGAACTTAAGAGTAGGATAACATAATAACATATTCATCAGAAAAAACTCGTTATTATGATTCCAAGAGACTAGCATATATTATATATATACATACATATATATATATACATACATATATATATATATATATATATATATATATATATATATATATATATATATATATATATATATATATATATATATATATATATATATATATATATATATATATATATATATATATATTATTATGATTAGCAAGAATTCACTAGCAAATTGCCTCCCCTCCCCCCCCCCTCCTTTGTTGTTGTTGGTTGTTCATTTACTGCCAGCCGGCCGATCGATAGACCATCTGTCTATCGACTTAAAAACAAGGGTTAAAAGATTAAAGGCGCTCCCATTTTTGATAAAGATCTTTCCTTCGAGGCAAAAGTAATCTGGCTTGGGTGTTTCTCCTACAGGCCAAAACCTCCCCTGCGGGCAGCAGGTGCAATGAGTCAAAGCATCTGTGTTGGACACACCCCCTGCCCCATAGGGGGGGGATAAAAAGCAGAAACCCACGAGGTCGACACACACACGCGGGCTGGAAGATATGGAGTGAACTTGTGAAGACGTCCTCAACACCTGGCCCCATCGATGCCCTTGCATCCTAACCACGTGGCCCTTTCAAAAGTATACTTCTCCTCGTCCCCATCGACCGTATTCCTCGAGCCCACACGCCATTGCTTGGAGTTTCGAGGAGTCCCCATCGCCTTGCCCCTTTACGGAAGCCCTTGCATCTCACCACGTGGAAGAAACTCGCCCTCGGAAATCGCAAGTCATCCACGGACCGCCCTCTACGCGCCCTTGGAAAATCTGCTAAGGTAAAGTGCCCTGGAAGAGCCCCATTTCAGTCACGCTTTTGTCTCGAAATATTTGCTTAAAGAGAAAGCCAGAAATCACCCTTGTCTAATGTCCGTGTGCCTCTTGCATCGGCAGTATTAAGTCTTTATTACTCCTTTGGCACCCTCAGTGCAGCTTCGAATTCATCACTCTTTGTCTATTTCATTACTGGCGTATAATGTGCATATCTCTCATTTCAGAGGGACCCTTCGTGGAAGCTTCTCGGACTGTGTCTGGAATTCCTCAGTTTCATTCAATCTACTGAGTTCCTCTTTCCCGTACTAATGTCATTTATGTAAATACACTCCTTTAAATGTGCCCACGTGTTTTACGTAATATTTCCCTCAGTAACAAGAGCCCTATGCTCATATGAAATTCTCCTTTGTTTTCTTTTTTTTTTTTTTACGTTTTCCCGTACCCACGAAGTCAGAATCACAAGGCTAAATTAACTTAAATTGTTGCTACCTGTCTCACAGAGCATATTTCAAACTAAAACCACGGAAAAACGTAAAAATGGCGACCTGGCCATAGATCTCGTTTTGCAGTTGCAGTTCCCCTAGTGTTGCTTCATTGCATTTGCAACTTGCCAGATCAGCTATTAGCAAAGCTAAGCTGGGTACGAGACAATTACGAACCTTATGTGTAAAACCAGCACTCAGATCCAGAAAATTCCACGTAAGTAATGTGTTTATCTTAGCAAAACCTTTTTACAATCGTGACTGTTCCTAGGAATTAGAAATAGGGACGCATGTATTCACTGAGAGAAAAGAACCGCCGTATTAGATTCGTTAACGCATGCCTTTCAGGATAGGTAGTTAGGAAATAACCAGTGCTAACCATCCTTTGCTTCGAGGAATAGTGCGAAATTCCTCTGTGTTAAAATCCTTGCCATATTCTTGCTTCGAGGAATAGTGCGAAAGAAATTCCTCTGTGATAACTTTTACTTCGCATTTCGAATTAGCGAACTGTTATTTAGGCGCGAATAAAATTCCCACGTGGGACACGACGAAGTCAGCTTGCATTGCTGAAAATTCTCTCAGTGTAGTTAGAATTCGAGTTAGGTGTTAGGAAAGCGAAATTTAAACTCCGCTTATAGGGAAAATTACTAGGCCGTTGTACTGTTATCCTCTCAGACGACTGGGAAATTCTCCGGAATCCCAGACGGTATATAAATATACGGGTTCATTCACCCAGAATCTAAAAATACCTCCGGTGTTGGCCAAACGACCTGCACCCCCCACCCCCGCCCATGCCCGCGTGTGTAGCATTTTTTTTTTCTTTTTCCCCATTCATTTCCCAGCATACATTTTTCTTTGGGTTTCCCGTTAGTAATTTCTAAGTCCTAAGGGACGAATCGTAATTCCAAGTCCTAAGTGACTCCTAAAATTCTACATCGCACGTGGCGAGAATTTCTCCAAATTCCAGTCCTCAGAGACTCCTAAAATTCTACGTCGCACGTGGCGAGAATTTCTCCAAATTCCAGTCCTCAGAGACTCCTAAAATTTCTACGTCGCACGTGGCGAGAATTTCTCCAAATTCCAGTCCTCAGAGACTCCTAAAATTCTACGTCGCACGTGGCGAGAATTCCTCCAAACTCCAGTCCTCAGAGACTCCTAAAATTCTACGTCGCACGTGGCGAGAATTTCTACAAATTCCAGTCCTCAGAGACTCATACAAAAATTCTACGTCGCACGTGGCGAGAATTTCTCATTCCTGCGGGAACCCAAAATTAAGTCCTTTTGAGACATTATATAGTGTAGTTCACACACATCTAAGCCCTTACGGGACTGATCATTCTAGTTCGTTAGAACAACTCCTTAACTTCACGCTACAGCCGGCCAAGTCCGAGCGTGACAAAATCCAACTACGTCTTCCGAGACGCATATTAGACTTCGTTTGCCAAGAACAACCACGTCTTTCCAAGACACATCCAATTTTAACAAAAGTCTCCTCAGACTTACTAATCAACTGTCTTATTCAGACCGATCCATTCTCCTGCAGTCTGAACAATTGAGCGTTTCAGATTCCTGCAATTGAGTCGTTTCAGACAACCTGAGTCTTTTCAGACATATCCTATACCCATTATTCCAAGATGGCTAATACCAGAGCCCAACAAAACGAGGATTTCAAATTCTACATGTCCGCTGGGAAGGACATGGGACTATCGGGGCAAGATCTGAGAGCATGGGTTCAAGAGCGAGTGGACGATGCCAAGGCGGAGAGAGCAAGAGAACGTGAAGAGAGAGAGAGAGAACGAATTGCCCAAGAGCAACGGGAGGAAAAAGAACGTGCAGAGAGGGAGAGAGAACGTGAAGAAAGAGAGAGAGACAGAATTGCCCAAGAACAACGAGAGGAGAGAGAACGTGAGGAGAGAGAGAGAGAGAACGCGCCCATGAGCTCCAGGTGCTACAACGACAGCACGCCACCCCCCCGCCCCCTGCCGCGGGAATGAGTGCCCTCAGCCAAGCTCACTCGTTCATGCCAAAATGGACCGAATCCGAACCCGAAGTATGGCTTGAAAGGGCCGAACGAGTCCTGGAGTGCTGCGATCTCTCCCCCGCAGAACTCTCCCTTGTTCTCACTAAATTCCTGGGCGGAAAGGCCCTCGTTGCCTACCACGCCCTTCCCGCAGACGATCGGGGAAACTGGGAAGCCGTACGCCAAGCAGTTACGAAGGCGTACGAGATTACCCCCGAGCGGTGGAGGAGACGTTGGAGAGAGCAGCCCAGAGAAGCAGGCCAGACTTGGTCCGATTGGGCGTACCATTCGGAGCGGGCGTTGACAAAATGGCTCGATTCCGAAGGAGCCACTAACACCGCCGAGGTACTCGAGCGGTTTAAATTCGAGCATTTCCTGCGCTACGCCCCTCCTGCCCTCGCCACTCATATAGTGGAAAAAGCCCCAGCAACACTCACGGAGTGTTGCCGAATAGCGGATATGTGGGAAACCCACCACCCTCAAGAAGGATCCATGGGGCGGAAGATAAATCCCCCGTCCCTCCTTGGAGGTTCAAATTCCCACAAAAATGGGAACTCGGGCAAGCCCCTAACTTGCCATTATTGCAAGAAAACGGGGCATTCCTCCGAACAGTGCCGGAACAAGAAACCGGCTCCTCTCTCTCCCGGAAAACCGACAAATAACTCGCCTGCGCCCTCCACAGGGGCAGCGCGGAAAGACTTTAGCCAGACCTTTTGCACGGCGTGCAAGGTCTATGGCCATTCTCCCGCATGGGCAAAATGCCCACGCAATAATAAAGTAAATACTCCCACCGTCGCCTTGGCCGTCACAGATCCCACATCATTAGGCCCTCCCGCCGAAGGGCCTGTATACGTGGCCCCTCCACGAGGTAGCGAGCCCGCGCTCCGAGTCACTGCATTCGAGGACTCGGGCGCACAAATCTCCCTCATCCGAAGGGACAGAGTTCCCTACGGAGCTATCATCAATAGACGAAAACTCGTCACGATCGAGGGAATAAATCAGTTTAAAATGATACTCCCTACGGTCCAATTGAGAGTCACAAGACCTCACCAATCCAAAATTTGCAATCTTGCAGTAGCAAGCCATCTCCCCGGAGGCTATGACGTCATCCTGGGACAGGACTTTCAGTCCCCGTCAAAATCACGACAATCTAGGGGTCCACATTCCCCGAATCATTCCGCGGGCGCGAGTAATCCTCCCCCGCTTCTCCCTCAGCCAAGACTGGCACCCCCTGGGTGCCAGAAGGACGTGCAGTCCCCACCAGTGCCACCTGAGTATGATGTACAGTGGCCCCCTCGATCGGTTCCCGATCCAATTCCAGTGCCCGGCCCTGCCTCAGTGCCAGTGCCAGGGCCCCAATCAAATCTCCCTTCAGGAGATGCCAAATTCCTGCCGGTGCCACTTGCATGCCCCGAGCAGGGCCAAGCCTCGTCCGTCCTGACCGACGAGCCCAAGAAACCTCTGATAGCGCCTGACTCTGCCCTAGTGCCAGCGCCAGAGCGCTACGCCGATCTCCATTCACGGGATCCAACTCAGGACCCCCTCTCTTCCCCCGGCCTGGCACCGCTACCAGCGTCGGTCAGAGAGACGGTTCCTCCCGACCACCGCGGAAGCTCACCTGCAGGTGCGGCCTCGCAACCCGTGCCTGAGCTGGTCATCGTTACCTGCGAGCCGCTCACGCCACCCCCGACCGCCTCCTCTCTGCCTCAGCCCGTCACCGACGCAATTGCAAGTCAGGATTCTGCCATATCTCACTTGGCCGATGAACTTCAAGAGCCGCGACGGATCATGGTAGAACCCGCACGGAACACTCCTGCGTCAGCTGTCGCATCAGCAGGCCCAGGTGGTACTCCGTGCCGCCCTCCGGTCGCGGGCCCTCCGCTTCCCCGGCCGAGGACGACTGTCCCATTAAGAAAGACTCGAGGCGAAATTACCACGGGCGTGGGACATTCCAGGTAATTTACAAAGAGCTCTAGAGCTCCCCTGGCACCTGTGCCACCATTTCATTTTTCGAAGGTCTTGGCACCCCTAATCCAGAAGGGGATGTCAGACCCTCCTCTATCTTCTTCCGTTCTTCAGGAACTGCTATCTCTTACCATCCTCTACTAATCTTCCCTTAAATTATCCCCACCAGAGGCAATTAAATACGGGATACCATTCCCCACACAATGTATAAATCATTAAGAATGACAGAGGGAGAAGTGGCACGCCCTTGCGCCCATACCCTGGCACCGGGCGTGCGTGTCAGCCCCTCCTGAAGGAGTCGCGCCCTTCGGGTGCACTTTTCTCGCCCTGGGACTGAAAGGATAGTCCGGGCCGTAATTTATAGGCGTAGGACGAGAAATTCCCGCCTAACACAATAAAACCCTCCCTCTTTTTCCCTTAGTTCTTCTGCCAATATCATTTACTTTCTTTTAGTCATTTATTTATCTTTAATTTTAATGAATCGCGAGTCATAAACTCTTGCCCTTGTGATTTAAATGCCCCTTTTGTAAGCTCTGAGGGACGTGTCCCGCCTTTCATATGCGGTCAAGTTTCATTCGTAACGTCTTGGTAATTTTCCTTTTGTTATTATTATCCCTTTTCCCCCTTCCATTCCTTCCAAGATCGCTGTTTGTCCTACCCCACATCTTTTGTCTGCTCGCCCCGTCATAACATTGAGTAGGCAGTGGACGCATAAAATTAGCGTAGTTTAAGGTTAGCGAATTAAAACCTCGCGAATACTCTCGCCCGCATATGGCTGTCAAAATCCGTGTAGGGCCGGCTAAGGAAAGTACGTTAAAACGAAGATAAATTATCAATGCGAATATGTATAGTCATTACAGTATCGCGTAAAAGGGGATGTCATTTACAAAAATAAACGCTGTTTTTCATTTACACAGCCTCTTCAAGGCAGATTGTACTAACCGCATGCATTTTATCTAAAATTAAGTAACCGTGTATTTTAATTCTTGAACAATAGCCTTTCTTTTCATTTGTTGGCCATAGCCTCATATACGTGGTCCTATAATCTTAATTAATTCACAATTGTTCGAGTCACATTATAAAGTTACCAGTGGGTAACCAAATCTAAAGTAATTATTCTTTTGCAAGTGTTTAAACCACTTTGCGTTCTGTTAACGAAAATTGTCCCAATGTGTTATTAAAAGTAACGTCACAGCTTCATAAAACCCTTAGGAGTAAAGTTCATTGCAAGGCAGAATGTAGAGTAACGTAAAGCATTTGCCGCTCATTCTTGAATATCGATGTACGCACCCGAAGGAGGTATGTACATCATCTTGTATGGGGAGGTATTATGATTAGCAAGAATTCGCTAGCAAATTGCCTCCCCTCCCCCCCCCCCTCCTTTGTTGTTGTTGGTTGTTCATTTACTGCCAGCCGGCCAATCGATAGACCATCTGTCTATCGACTTAAAAACAAGGGTTAAAAGATTAAAGGCGCTCCCATTTTTGATAAAGATCTTTCCTTCGAGGCAAAAGTAATCTGGCTTGGGTGTTTCTCCTACAGGCCAAAACCTCCCCTGCGGGCAGCAGGTGCAATGAGTCAAAGCATCTGTGTTGGACACACCCCCTGCCCCATAGGGGGGGGATAAAAAGCAGAAACCCACGAGGTCGACACACACACGCGGGCTGGAAGATATGGAGTGAACTTGTGAAGACGTCCTCAACACCTGGCCCCATCGATGCCCTTGCATCCTAACCACGTGGCCCTTTCAAAAGTATACTTCTCCTCGTGCCCTTCGACCGTATTCCTCGAGCCCACACGCCATTGCTTGGAGTTTCGAGGAGTCCCCATCGCCTTGCCCCTTTACGGAAGCCCTTGCATCTCACCACGTGGAAGAAACTCGCCCTCGGAAATCGCAAGTCATCCACGGACCGCCCTCTACGCGCCCTCGGAAAATCTGCTAAGGTAAAGTGCCCTGGAAGAGCCCCATTTCAGTCACGCTTTTGTCTCGAAATATTTGCTTAAAGAGAAAGCCAGAAATCACCCTTGTCTAATGTCCGTGTGCCTCTTGCATCGGCAGTATTAAGTCTTTATTACTCCTTTGGCACCCTCAGTGCAGCTTCGAATTCATCACTCTTTGTCTATTTCATTACTGGCGTATAATGTGCATATCTCTCATTTCAGAGGGACCCTTCGTGGAAGCTTCTCGGACTGTGTCTGGAATTCCTCAGTTTCATTCAATCTACTGAGTTCCTCTTTCCCGTACTAATGTCATTTATGTAAATACACTCCTTTAAATGTGCCCACGTGTTTTACGTAATATTTCCCTCAGTAACAAGAGCCCTATGCTCATATGAAATTCTCCTTTGTTTTCTTTTTTTTTTTTTTACGTTTTCCCGTACCCACGAAGTCAGAATCACAAGGCTAAATTAACTTAAATTGTTGCTACCTGTCTCACAGAGCATATTTCAAACTAAAACCACGGAAAAACGTAAAAATATATATATATATATACATACATACATATACATATATATATATCCAAAGAATTCCGGAGGAAGATAACGTAAGAAGATATTCTTTAAAATCTTTCGTTATTTTGCCTCAAAGAGGCTAACATTCTCTCTCTCTCTCTCTCTCTCTCTCTCAATATGCGTGTTTTCCATCCGTTATATTTTTCACATAATTCACAAATAAGAAGCTAAAGGCTTCCCACTCTGCAAATTTGTAACTGCTCCATTCAACTACTAAAACCGAGCCAAATTAAAAGCGAAAAATAGCTTTCCCGTTTTCCAATATAAATGTCAGGTTTAGGGACGTTATTGGTTTAGTAAAATGAATAATAGGTAACGAGGCTGTCTTAATTGCATTTGCTGAAGATGCATAGAAAACAGTGCATGATGACATTTACAATTTTCTGACAAACTGTATGTAAAATTTTCTATGTTCAGTAGGTTACTAGTAAATTGAATGATTGTACATGGAACAAGCACTAAGACAGTTTACAGTGTAGGGCAGCAACCCAGTTCAGGCTTTTGTTAGAGATTCTTATATAAATTCCACAAAATACATTATCTAACGATTTATCCTAAAACATAAGCGAAGGCAATTTGAATAATTTCGCCAACTCATTTGCCTGAAATTATTTAGAAATAAATATCATTTCAACAAAGTAAAATGCAACATCATTTTCATGACACACATCCGGTAAAAGAAGTTTAGTAACTAAAAAAATAATATTTTCACTTATAATTACCGGCAAAGAACCTTTAAATTCTAGAAGACGTTTGGTAAAGCATTCTACGCTTCGTAAAGCATGACAGAAACAGAACCATGTTATGTTCCTCTCCAAACCTTCCTTGACACCACGAACGCCAGAGAAACTGTTCCTTAGTCATTCTCGCAGATTAATCTTTCCCCGCTCACTGTCTCTGAAATTCCGTCCCGCGGCGACCCAGGGCAATATTTGTGATTGCCCGCAGTGGGTCCATAAATTCCTGAGGCTGCCATTAGATCCAAGCACGAAGAGATGGGGCACACAAGGAAGTGTATAATATTTCCCTGACGTTGTGACCAGAAAATCATTTACTGTCACAGTCAGATAAAGCAGCTTTGCAATCTAATCTTTTTGCAGAAGGCGGAAGAAAGATATCAGTGGAACTTTTTTAATATCTATACATATATATGTGTATGTCTGTGTATACACAAAAACACGCGCGCACACACAAACACACACACACACAATATATATATATATATATATATATATATATATATATATATATATATATATATATATATATATATATATTGATAATTGTGGTGCCCCTGTAAATGTACGTCGTCAACTCTATCCCGGAGTGAGCTTTAGGTAAAACCTTTAACTTTATTGTACCCGGTTGACACCAGTCAGTATTAAAGTACACGGGAGCTAGCTGAAAGTGATGGTTTGTAAACCTGGGTATAGAAGATAGGGGGCTAGCAACCTCATCTTAGAAAAACGTGCTATATATATATATATATATATATATATATATATATATATATATATATATATATATATATATATATATATATATATATATATATATATATTACTGTATAATTCAACACTGAGACACTTTCCCTAACATGAAATGGATCTGAAGCAAGGACAAGACAACGACCGCTGGCCATTTAGGTGTGTACTCTGACAGCTGAATCCTGATAAGCCCTCTGTGCAGAAAACTGGCATAATATCAGTGCTGCCTCTGACACCTACACAGAAACTCCTCAGCAGCACCATTCACCTTCATCTTGCATCACTTTCGTTCCACTGATCTAGCTCCTTTTCACATCTTCAATTTAGAAACTATTTTCACCAATATATAACTGGAAAATTCTCATGTAAACAAGACATTCAATAAGGCTACAATATATTAGGGTCTGTGACACTTCACAGCATCCCATCCCAAGACCGACTTAAGCACGAAAGCTTGGGTGTTCACAACGACATATTATTCCAAAATGGAGGCCATGCCAACAAAATAACACAAAGAAATCTGAGCTGACGTCTTTAATCATAATGCGAAATGCACTTGCCGACAGATTCAAATGGACGTGAAGTACGAGTTCGCTTTGTCATCAATAGACATTATCGAATATGCACCATTACACCTTTTTTACGCTTGCACTCAAGTTCTTCCAGGTCGTAAAAAAGAATATTTGAGATATATAAAGCGTACAGGAGGAAGAGAAGAGGGTTTTCATTACGGGACGTTGCCTCTTAAGAAGCGGGACTGAACAGCTGCCTTTGGGTATTAACGGTATGGCGATATGGTATTATGTCGTTTTGGAATAGAATGGCCATGACTCAACAAAGGAAGTAGAAGAGTTTATTTTCTGTGTTATGTCACTCACTATTACGCTTTATTCCATTAAGGAGGAGCAGAGGTTATGATGCAAATGGTAGACCTACAGTAACTCTTGAATGAAAATGGTTGTAAGCATTTGGAAAAACAGAAGGAATCAAATTTAAAAAATGACATTCCTCAAATACTACTGAGTTGAATCATAAAATGTACACATATATACTTTTGAGTGTGTCATTACTTTTACAGGGAAAACAAACACACAGGGGGAATTTAAAAGTACGCATACACATACACACAAAAAAAAAAAAAATGGAACGAAACAAACAAACGTTATACGAGTTAATGGTTTTGTAATTCCAAGCGCGTAAGTAACAAACAGGATATTACCTTCCAAATGGCAGTAGCAAATAAAACACTAAGAGGAAAAGAAAACGTGGCGTCGCTGGGTCCCAACCAAAGCTGAAAGAGCAAGAGTGAAATTCCACCGCACAGGAGGCAAACTCTTATTATTTGCCTGAACATTTCATCTAAACCAAACACTCAACAAAAACGCCCAGAACAGACTTACTGCGAAATCAAACATTTTTATTTTAATAGGCAACGAAAATATTGAACTTTCACAACGTTATGGAAATTCACTGATACAACGACCAAAATGACAAATACGAATATTGTGAATTATTACAATGCATTTATTACTAATATGCACTAAAATGGGTTCTGTCTCTTTTATTAAGAAATAATGGCGGTCAGTAACAGGTTGATTACGTGAATTGTAAATAATTTCTATTTCCCGTTGGACGATGCTCTCAACCAGGAGATATGATATGATATTGCATAAACAGTAATCGCAAATAACTGAATGATCTGAATGACAACTGACGTTATATTCTTTGAAGCATAATAGAAAAATATCTCTGCTTTATCATTACATGACGCCTAGCCGACTCCCGCAAAAAAATTAAATATAATAAAATATAAACGGGTACCACTATAGCTAATTAGTAACTTTTCATGACTAGCAAATATTTTCAACAATGAAGTCATAAGGACATTAACTAAACATACAGTACACGGGACACCGACAGCTATAACTGCAAGGAAGAGGCCAAGGGAGGATCCCGTGCTTCTTGCAATTTGGGGACACCTTCACTATATACCAAATGTGAGGATATATATATATATATATATATATATATATATATATATATATATATATATATATATATATATATATATATATATATATATATATATATATATATATACTGTATTCATCTTACCTCAACTTTCTGCTGAAATGAAGTGGAACACTCACCCTGCAATGAAAGAGAAGTAATATAATTAGCCATAATTATATTTTCAATGTGGAAGTTTGCAAGTTTCCTTCGGCGCAATCGAGTTTTCTGTACAGCCGATACAGCATATAATCAAGGCCACCGAAAATAGATCTATCTTTCGGTGGTCTCGGTATAACACTGCATGAGCTGTGGCCCATGAAACTTTAACCAAGGCTCACGATTATGGCTAACTTTAACCTTAAATAAAATCAAAACTACTGAGGCTAGAGGGTTGCAATTTGGTATGTCTGATGATTGTAGGGTGGATGGTCAACATACCAATTTGCAGCCGTCTAGCCTCGTTAGTTTTTAAGATCTGAGGGCGGACAGAAAATGGATAATATAAAAAGTTTCCTTTGTGGGTTGTAGCATTGAAAAGGGTGAAAAACCAAATATCACCTGTGAGAGAGAGAGAGAGAGAGAGAGAGAGAGAGAGAGAGAGAGAGAGAGAGAGAGAGAGAGAGAGAGAGAGAGAGTATTAAAGCATAGAGGAAAAGTAAATCAGTATACTACAGAAAATAAATAATTTGAAATCAGGTGTTGGAACTCGATTCTCCTGTACACCTTACAAAGAAATATAGCGCCTTATAAGTTCACATGATTAATTCTCACTCAGATTACACAAACAATCATACAAAGAAATCAATTTTTTTTCAAAATGCGCCAATGTCTTAAATGCCCCACAAGGTCATACTGTAACTGTACTGTATCAAAACAGTCTAATCAAAGGGTTGATTAAAAAATAAATTATAATTTTGTGAAAAAAAATCACGTAATCTTTCACTCAAATAGTGCTCATAATGTCATCCAGCTCAAACATCTCCTCTGCTTGTCTATATCAACTTCACAAAACCTGACATTTCATTAGAATGAATCAAAGGAAATCCGTCAATCGCTATCTATAAATTCCCCTCAGCTGAGGGTGGCTCCAATGACATCATGTTTTCCTAATGCTGTTACTAGTAGATGACCCCGGCAGGTAAAGCGGCCGCATAAAAATATTAAAAACTAAAAAAAAAAAAAAAAATCTTCTTATATATAGACACCATCAGTGCAAGAAATTCTTGTTAATTAACCCTCCTGGAAGCGTCTTCTCGCTCGCTGCTCTTCAGGGATGGATAGTGTGTGTGTATTAGTGTGCCAGGGTTTGGCTGTTCAAGAGGTTACTCTCCACTCGAGGAGGAGGGGGAGGAGGAGGAGGAGGAGGCTCACAAAGTATTCCTCAGAAAGGCGAGCGTAGCCTCCCACAACGGCCTCTTAAAAAAAATAAAAAACAAACGGTGGGGGGGGGGGTGAGGTGAGCTTTGATGCAAAAGAAGTTTCACTTTTAAGGCCACTGGGTATTTTGAGCTAGATTCTTATTCGCTTCATTTTCCTTTGATTTCTGGGTCACTCGCTCAGTGTTATTGTCTAAGCAACCGTTTTCCAGGAAGTATATACTTGTCCAGATGACGATGTAAACACAAGCGATCAGAGCTTTTACAGTCTGGCTACATGTCAAGAGAACTTAACAAAGCTGCAATTCTTGCATTGAGAAGTGAGCCTACGTGAATACAATAAGTTTAAAACGCATGAGAGAGAGAGAGAGAGAGAGAGAGAGAGAGAGAGAGAGAGAGAGAGAGAGAGAGAGAGAGAGAGAGAGAGAGATTAGTTATATATTAGGGAATTCTTTCACTCCTTAAAACCTTTTCCTTATAGGAATTTAGTGATGATATTTCAGCTAGGATCCAGAGGCTTCGAAGAAAACGTTCAAAAAGAAATTAAATATGATGATAATATATTCCTATCCATATCAGCAAAGAAGCATATACTCAGATATGATCTGTACTTATTATATACTAATGAGGATAGTAACAACTTTCATGCTAGCGGGCTCACATACGTACATACATACATACACACGTACATAAACACACACGCACATATATATGTATGCATATATATATATATATATATATATATATATATATATATATATATATATATATATATATATATATATATTATATATATATATATATATATATATATATATATATATATATATAAATATATATAATACAAATATACAAACATAAATTTATATACATAGTGGGTATGCCTGCGTATAAAATGTGTATACAGTTTCACTAGTTTCCAATACTAGTTCTCTCTCTCTCTCTCTCTCTCTCTCTCTCTCTCTCTCTCTCTCTCTCTCTCTCTCTCTCTCTCTCTCTCTCCGTAAGACACCACAAAGGAATTAGATGTTTAGACGGTTGGAGAGACAGACCATATGCCAGAACTCACTCTCCCGAGACTCGACAGAAATGGAATAAATGAATCTGCAAATGGGAGAGAGAGCGAGAATCCTTGGGAGTGGTCCATGCAGGGGTATTCTATCCATAGAATCCATGTGTTCCAATATGTTTTCTCTCATGAGGACCATGGAGGCCTCTATGAGGGTGGGGGAGGGTGAGGGGGCGGGGGTGGTCCTCCGGTTGAAAAATGATACTCTGGATGATGCAGCTTATTCCTATAAATAAAAATACGTATATAAGTGTGGGGAAAACAGGGAGGAAAAGCAGGTAGTTTTTATTACTTAGATATAAAATGCATATATATATATATATATATATATATATATATATATATATATATATATATATATATATATATATATATATATAAGAAGAAGAGAGGTCAGTGTCAAAACTAAAATCATCTCGCTATTGTTTACTATTCATTACTGTCGTCAATTTAATGTCTTCGCCATGATTTGTATGTTTTTACTCTCAATCGCCAAGCGTGAGGACGTTTCTCTCACAAACCATAACTAATAAAATCATGGTAAAAAATTTCGAAAAATATTCACAAACCACGATGGTTATGAAGGAAAGCATAGAATACCTTTGTACTTGTGAATAAGAGCGAATTTACTTGCTTCAAAAAAGGTAATAAGTTATGGAATAGACTTATTTCCGTTGAAAATACATTGCAAATCGCACGCTCTGAACAATTATTTTCAATGATAGATTTTTACATATATCGACAATATTTGCACCTTACACCATTACCTAGCTACTACCCGAGAAAGAGTGATTAGCCGGACACCGCCCCCCAGCCCCCTTTGAAAATAAAGGTCAGAGTTATGGACATCAGGGACTGATTGATTTTTTACTGCTAAAAACTGGCGTCACAACACGGACAACAGGGACAAAGACAAAATCCCAATAAGTGAAAAATTATTCAAAATAAATGAACACTAACAAAGTTAGAGAGAGAGAGAGAGAGAGAGAGAGAGAGAGAGAGAGAGAGAGAGAGAGAGAGAGAGAGAGAGAGAGAGAGAGAATATTACGCAAGTCTCCTCATTCTCAACAAGACCAAGGCCCACGCCACATTGTTGACATTGAAACGAGTCCCTGCCAAAACTACTGTATATATACTGAATATTGTTAAGAATCTGTGTTCACAGGCGCTGATCTTAAAAAACAAATGATTTGCAAGGTTTAAAACTCTAAGATCACTGGTGTGTTGTCGTTGATAGTCTGTTAATCTGAAGTGAAACTTAAAGTTAGTACTTTCAAGTTAAGGATAAAATGACCCTTTTCTCGTGTGATAAGTCCTCGCAGACTGTTGGAAATGCATTTGAAATCCTGAAGTTTTCCGAGGAATTTAACTAGTAAAGTGTTTGAAGTGAGTTTCTAACATTATGCCAAGATTCATCACGCAAAAAAGGGTCTTAATTTATCTTCATCTTCAAAGAATGTAATTGTTTTCCGAAGTCTTCATTTTCAAGTTCCTGACCTTTAGAGAGTGAATTGAAGGTCGCGATTCAAGCCCAGAATTACAGAATTTTCTGCAATTGTGTCAACATTTGAAAACGTTTCTAAATAAATGAAGTGAGAGATATCACTCAGATAACCTGACCTACTATTAATCATACTTTGGGTGTTGTTAAAATTGTATTTCATCTCTATAATTTGCATAAAAATCTGTTACGAGATTCAACATGAACATGATTGATACAAGTAGAGTATCATCATCTGCAAATGAAACAAGGTTGTTTCTGTGGCCAAATCCCATATTGTGCACTTTTATTTCAACAGCACTGGGCCAACAACACCTACCCAAAGGGATACTGGAGATGACACTGGTGAAATACGATCAACAATTACTCTGCTTTATAATAAAAAAAAATTCAAATTTCTCAATCAATACCCATCCAAGTTTGCAAAACACTAGGAAATGCTCCCCAAATACCCATCCATCTAAGACTGGAAACAAGGTCCTCATGTTTAACACATTCAAAAGAATCACTGAAGAGAAGACCAGTTATCATAACCTTCATAACCAGAATCTACAGATTTTTGCACAAAACTGAAAACCGATGAAATACATCAAGAGCTGCAAGGCTCTTGCACATGCAAAACTGCAAACTTACGTAACGAACGCTTGTTAACATTATGTCAGAGCTGTTGAATTAATATAGAAAACAAGATACTTATTAAGTTAATCAGAATACCCCAAGGGTATTCTCATTAACTCCCCTAGACACGAAAGACCCTGGAAAAGGTCCCCAATTCGAAAACTTCCTAAATAAAATTGATAATTAAATGATAAATGTATGCAAATGAATAAAAGAAGACCTACTTTTAAGTGTAATAGATATGAGATTAATTATAATTTTATCAGCAAGAGCGGCAATGTAATTACGGCTAATTCTTTCGCAATTCTCACTGAAAAGTAGAATGAAAAAACTTCCAAGAAACTGTCTGGAGTATTACTCAAAAGTCTTCAGAAAACCTTTCAGTCCCTTTGATCTTTTCCAATGATGTTTATTTAAACTTTTCATCCAGCGCGCATTAATTAACGTAGGAAAAGAAAACAAAGCTACTTAAAAAAAGGTAAAAAAGAATAAGAATGGAACAAAAGAAATATCCTCAGGTGCGTTTGCTTTCATGAAAGGAGGAGGAACGACGAATGACAGAGATCTGAATTCGATCTCACATTTCTACTTTATAAATCATAATATCTAAAGTAGCACGGCAACAGTTCGAAATAAATGTTTCGGTATTTTCATCTAGACTGGAGACTCGTGGTTATTCTTTTAAAGTGCCCAATTACAAGTAGTCTGCTCTGGGTTGAGACAACAGGATAGATGAACGTGAAAAATTCTTCGTTGCTAATGAGACGTTTCTCGTCTGCCTCAGCTGTCCTCAGGCTCGTCAGTTAAGAGCCTGACTGCCAGGCAGGAGAAACTCCTTCACAAAGCACACCAATAATTCATAGATGCCCTATTTCTAACCTCTGTGTGTCATTGTTCTGGAAATAGGTGAGCTGATTAAACTTCAGGAATTACTGAAAACAAAAGGAAAAGTAAATACAAGCCTTGTAGTCAAAAAGTTCATAAAACCAAACAAAAAAATAGACAAAGGAAAGTCAGCCTAGCACTAGGCCAGTGTGTTCAAGATATAAAACGGACTAAGTTACAATTCTAGACAGACCTTGACTGGCTGAAGGAAAACAAAATTGATCATATAAATCAACAGTGACTTATCTGAGCAAATTCTTGTGAAATAGCAGTTATTCTTAACATCTACAAGGCTGTAGATGTTAAATATCGCCTGACCACAACACTCGAGTAAAGGTGATTGAAAAATATATAAAAATGATAATGAAACGGAACGAAATATCAGCCACATTATTTTCAGAAGTCTGTGAGAGAAAAGTATGTCCTCCAGAGCATCACTAGCCCGCAAAGTGAAAGGTCATTAGAAACGTTATTTCAACCTGAATCAAAACAGCCTTAAAATCCAATCTCCATGCCCACCCACTCATTTTTTTAGCACTGATAAAAAAAATGTGCTCTGACGCCGTTAAATGATGTACCAGAGACTATGTTGCAATAATGGTTCGTATTGGATTTGGGCCTCAGTGGGGAAAAATGCTCTACAATAAAAATTTACATAAGAAACCAAACTGTTACCTCTGATATTAGTAAAATCTCCCAAAGTTTAAACAATCGACAATAAGTATTGCTAATTATATCAATATTATAAATTAAGTATAATAGCTGTCTTAGACCGCAGAACACCATCTGTTTCCATTTGTTATGACACACAGAATTAAGGACAATATGAACCACGCAGTCATCACATCATTACGAGACAAATATTCTCTCTCTCTCTCTCTCTCTCTCTCTCTCTCTCTCTCTCTCTCTCTCTCTCTCTCTCATGCGTGAAATAGGCACCTCTGCATCCAATATTCTTTCTCTGCTTCCTAATCCAACTTCTGTTTTTATTTTCCTGGGGAAGCCGAGAAGCGCCATCATCCTTCCATCTGACATCATTTCCCTTAACCACTCTTCTAACTTGAATTCCCAAAATGAGCCAACGTAGCCCTTGCCCTAACCGCCCCACCCCACCTCCCCACCTTAATTTACCCCTACTCCCATCCCCACCAACACACTCCTCCTCCTCTTCCTCCTCCTCCCTCACACATTAACATTCATATCCTCCTACTGATTTGTATCACTTCTCTTTTTAATTGTTTAAACCTATTTTTCTTAGTATATTTATATTATTTTAAAGATAGAGTTATTTTTCACTTTTAAGTCCTAATTCTTAAGCAAAAGCCAAAACCATCAATCATTCATCGCTTCCTTTTCGATTACTTAAATCATAACCCTGGCCCGAGATAAATGTAGCTATCGAGTTTCCTTATCATAGTTCTTATCATTAAAACACTTGAATGATCATAATTAGCACTATTCTTATAGATTGAAGTGATGGTATTAGTAGCAGTGACAAGTAAACGTGATAAAGTGATGAGTTACTGAATGAATTTATTGCTTACGCAAAGATATCATACTAGCTTATCGTGAGCCTAATATAATTATACGTTACTTGGCGGCCTTTCAACTTTTATAGCATCACAACAGGAGCAGCATCTGGTACTAAATATATTCTGAATACAAATTCTGAAAATATTTTGTACTCTTATCTCTCTTCAAACTTTTTTTTAAACCCTTGGTAACACGCTTTACTCATTTAAAATAGGATACGCTTAACAATTTCGTTGCCAACATGGCCTCCCCTTATTAACAAGGTCTACAGAACACTTTGGCCTCTGCTAATGAAGATCCTAGCCACGTGGGAGGGAGGGATGACATAACCGGTTTGGCCTCGAGCGCAGTGCAAGGAAGGACCTGTTTCTCTTTACTGTAGATCTTGCCATTACCCTTTCTTTACCTTCCAAGAACTAAGTATCAAACATTTTCTTCACATTCGATCACTTAAACATATCAGAAACTTACGGATATTTGAAACTGCAATAAAATATACTAGTATAGCAAAGAAATTTGCACAAATGATGAAGATCAATAACTACTACGAGAACAATAAAAATGACGGTTGACGCACTTCCTCCATCCTCGCACCAACCTTTCTCTCTCTCCCTAACTGCGCATTGATTGTATTATTGTCCATTCGTATTATTTACAGATAATATATCACTGCTTTATTTTCGCAGTTTGTTTGGTGCTACTTTGGCTCGTTATCTACGCGTCACGGATTCCCGAGGGACTAGTTACTAATAAACACGGCGTCACAAGGAGCTTCCGCCATGTTTAGTACTAGCACCTCGGAGGTGGACGTGCCTACATTAACAAGAGGCAGTATAATATTCTAGCGATAAACAGTGTAGATCACATACCGCAGTATAATCATGACGCATAGATAACAAGCCAAAGTAGCACCCTTTGTTTTGAAATCGATACTACTAATAGCATTTGTTACTTTTAAGCTTGGAATCAGATATATATATATATATATATATATATATATATATATATATATATATATATATATATATATATATATATATATATATATATATAGAAATCATCAACACACAATCACGTGTGGAACAGAAATAAATTTCTGACTCACGTCGGGATCGAACCCAGGTCTCTCAGGTGGAAAGCAAGGGCGTTACCCACTGGGCCACACAAGTCTAAAAGAAGTTGGAACCTGAGAGCAACTGCACCCAAGGAATTACCTGGGCAAGCTAACTGCTTGCATACCAGCGAGTTTTCCCCAACTTCCCGACTCAGCAATGACCCAATGGACAACATTTCATTCGAATTATCCCTTCTGAGTGAATAAGATAGAAATCATCAACACACAATCACGTGTGGAACAGAAATAAATTTCTGACTGGGTTCGATCCCGACGTGAGTCAGAAATTTATATATATATATATATATATATATATATATGTGTGTGTGTGTGTGTGTATATATATATATATATATATATATATATATATATATATATATATATATATATATATATATATATATATATATATAGTTTAAATAATGTTCATCGTGTTTTTTTTTTAAGTACAGACCAGCTGAGTGTGACGCTCTCATTATCTACCGTTTTGTAATTGCGGTAATTACCAATAATCATGAAAAATATTACAGATATGGCATTCTTTGAGTTTACTTACATCAATATATTATTTTTCGTAGTAACGACAGTTACTGTTAACCAGTGAGGAATGTTTATCACACGTTGTCGTGACGACAAACGGTATCATTCCTTTCGTGCATTGTCTGTCCAGCAAGCAGGTAGGCGACATTAGTATGTAGGAATTGAGCTTCATCTGCAAAGTGCCTCCAGGTTTGCCAAAGTCTCTTTAGTCTGAAACGCTAGAGGACATTTGAAAAATTTTACGAGAAGACTTTAAAAGATGATGTTGGGTTTTTTTACAAATCATTTGTGTCTCCTCTACGGAGATTCAAAGTTCCATAAAAGACTTATTTCAGGACAAAGACAAAATATTTGGAGGTTCTGAAAATGGTGATTAACCTATTCTACTTGAAAAGGAGTGATTTTGAGTGTGAAAAGTGAGTTTTACTGATAGTCTATATGATTCTGAAGAGTTTTACTTTTAATCTTGTCAAAACTATTAGATTATCTCATGACATATCCCACTGTGTCTACAATCAACGAAGCAACGCAGCGGAAGGCCAGTGACTTAGACCTACTAATAACCAGGTTAGGTTTAGGGCACCAAAGGCTGCCAATTCCTTTCAGGATGCCAACGAAGAAGACGACAATTAAGCAAGATATTTACAGCACCTAAGCGTATATATACTGTACCCATGATTTATGGCAACCTAAGTACTGTAGGTTGTGTAAGAGAGCAGGGCTGGCGTCGACAACGAAGCCAGGAAGGCTGTGGCGCTATTCTATAAATTATGGCGATCTTTTTTTTTTTTTTTTTTTTTTTACTTTTTATATTACAATATTTACAATAAGGTTACAGTATACATCAACACATCTAGGTCAGGATAGTTTGAGGGTTCGGTGGATGAGACGCCGGAGGTGAGGTTATAATGCATCGCAGTATTTCACCCGGTATTTATATCCCCAACCAAAATTTCCGGTTTCCTACAATGGCCCCCCGTCATTATCACCGCTGTATGTGTGAAGGATTAATCAGGCAAGCCGTACGGTGATGAATATCAGATTAGTAAAAATATAACCACCGGGAAAATGATTAGTATTTGTACCTAACTAAAGGTGCAAACGTAACATTTACCACCACTAATAATAATCCTGCTATATGAAACACAACATGAATCCATATATTCATTCTTGCACGTCTTTGAAAAAGATATTGTACAGCTAATGCACTCTACATTTAAACAAGTCATCCACCCAGGCTAGCCTCCCTCACCGCTGTTCCCTATATACGACAACTGGGCAGAATTAAGGCAGCCTGGGACGAGTTTTGGGACGATCCGCAACGTTCCCGCGGTTGGACTTGCCCTCTCGACCTCTTCTTAGAAAAAGAAGACTTAAGTATGGCAGACACTCACTTACTGACTGTTGGGTCTAATGTTAGGCAGGATCAGGAAATTATACTCATCATGGTTTCGTATCTTCATTACAACTGACTCACAGCGGAAGACGGAAGTACAGATAGCTCGTGACAATGACGTCACTTATATGGGCGGCGCTTAGGCACTGCTAGCAGGTTCATGAGCTAATACATCTTACATCTCCCTCCCAAAATATTACGAAGAGGGTAATATTTTCCGACATATCACTGACAACACATTGGCAACACTAAAGACAGACAATACGACAAGCAAAATGACTAACACTTTTAAAGAAAAACATTCGAGACAGGTATGGCAAACCACAATCATAATGAGTAACGGCAACATTAAGATGATGGAAAAGTAGAGAGAGTGAAAGAGAGAGAGAGAGAGTTCAACATCAGTGGCACTAACATATAAAGTGAAATAACCATCACATCAGCAAATACGAACTCAAGGTACATTTAAATTCAGTAAAAGAAGAAAAAAAAAAAAAGAAAACACTTTCATCTTGTAAAATGCAGAATCAAAGCATGGTTAATTATACATAATCGTTCATCCAGGCAGGGGCCTCTCTCTTCCTTTGGCGTTGATGGGGAAGACTTAGGCTTATGAGCCACTTCCTCCTCGGTAGGAGTGGCTCCTGTTGGCTTACTGGCGGGCAGTTCAATGACCTTGAGGTGTTGTCTGTTTCTTATCGACGAACGCCCACTGCCATCTAATCTTACTGTGTACTGCCTATGAGGTCGTTGCTCGACTATAATTCCCAGCCTGTCCCAGGCCTTAGTCATCTGGTTCTGAACGCTAACATGTGTGCCTGGCTGTATGGGCGTGAGCCTCCTGTTGGTGCCGCTGTCAATTATCTTCTTATTTCTTTTTGCTACTTGACGTTCTCTTTTTCTAATGGATTCTCTCCAGTGGCGGTCTATCATATAGTTGAGTTTTGCGGTCGGAACACCATCGCGTAGCTGTCTCCCAGTTGCCAGTTGTGCCGGAGATTTATTTATACCCCTCAAGGGCGTGTTCAGGTACTGTAGCATGGCCAATGACACCTTGTCGTTATCGAGGCTCCCAGTCCCACTGATACTTGTTCTAATTATCCTCTTTGCGGACTTAACCGCGGCCTCGGCTCTCCCATTTGACTGCGGGTAGTGGGCAGATGATAGGCGTATGTCAACTCTCCATCTCCTATAGAAGACCATCATTTCTTCGCTCACTAGGTTGGTGCCGCCGTCCGTAGACAATTGTTCAGGTGCTCCCCACCGAGTGAAGTAATTCCTAAGTTTTGTCATGACCTTTGCAGACGAGGTGCCATTAAGGAAGTGGGCTATTTCTAGCCAGCCTGTAAGCCTGTCGCAGTATGCCATGTACGTGTGTCCTGCAAGCTGAAACAGGTCCATGATGGTCTGTTGGAACGGATACTCTGGGGCAGGGGTCATCCTCATGACTTCGGCAGGCAGTGATGGTGAGTGGGCGTCGCACGATGTACACTGTGAACGATGATGCTGGAGGTCACCCTTGATGCCCGGCCAATAGACTGAAAGTCTCGCTCTTCTCAACATTGTATCTAGCCCTTGATGTCCAGCATGAAGGTTGGCGGCTACCTGATGGCGGAGCCCTTCGGGAATGACAAGGCGGATGCAGCTGTCGTTGAAACAGTATGTGACCAGGTTGCCAGATGTAGACAAACGTTCCCTGACGCTGTAGAAGGGCCTCAAACATGCAATTTCTTGGGATTTCTTCGGGTTCCAGTCCCCTGCAGTCACTCGAGTGACTAGTAGCTGATATGCTGGGTTGTCCAGGGTGGCCTCTTCAACAATTTTCTCATCTATGGTGCACTGCTCCTGTAGGTTTTCTGTGATTGCTGACACCATGGCAATCATTAATTCTTCGTTGAAGCTCTCATCCTGTCTATCTGGCGCGGTCCTCAGGGCAGGAAATCGAGAGAGGAAGTCAGCAGCATGATTTCTCTTGCCTGGTAGGTATTTAACATGGAAATTATACAATAATGTTTTCTCCTTCAATCTAAACAGTCTGGGGTTGGTAATATCGCCGAGACTTCTATTGCCTAGTAACTTAACTAAAGGGCGGTGATCTGTGACAATTGTCAAGTTCGGGCAGCCCAATAAGAACAGCCGCGCCTTTTTTAAACACCAGGCCACCGCAAGGGCTTCCCCCTCCACAGCTGCATACCCAGACTCGGCAGGCGTGAGGAAATGACTGCCACAAAGCGCTATACTCCAACCATCTCTACAGCAGAAGGGGGTGTCGACGGATGTACAGCTGCAATATTGCTGGAGGATGACGAATCCCACGCCCTCTTTACTCCAGTCAGTGACTGCAACAGTCGGTCGCAGCTTGTCGTAGTAGGTGAGGCCATCCTTGGCTAACTTGCAGACGGTGTTTTGCACTTGACGAAACCTCTCCTGAAGGTGCTCATCCCAATAGACCTGTTTGCCTGAGGGCTTCTTCAGTAGGTCTCTAAAGTGGGTCATGATAGGCGCTGTTGTCAGGAAGGGGGCCAGCTGATTGACGAAACCATACCATGACCTAATGTCAGATATTGTGGGCTTTTGGGGCATCGAGAAACTTCTGATGGCGGATAGACAATCTTCTGAAGGCTTGTAGGAGTTCCAACCGACGTCAAACCCAACGAATTCCACTTCTTTCTTGCAGAACTTGAATTTTTTTGGTTTTAAGGTGATGCCTTTAGATGCACAGACTGCGAGGAAGTCATACACATGCCAAAAGGCCCCTTCCACGCTTGAATCATAGAGGAGTGTGTCGTCCACACACTTGAATTTCCTGGGTACTTCTTCAATGGCATCATCGAAACGACGTGTATATGCGTCGGAGGCAGAACAATGCCCATTGGTGTCCTTCGGTATTGATACCTGCCCCAAGGTGTGATGAATGTAGTTAGGGGTATGCTCTCCTTGTCCAGTTCCACCTGGTGAAATCCCCAATAGGCGTCGGCCACAGTCTTGTATGAGCAGAGGGGAACGCTGGATACCATATCGAAGGGCGTGGGGGTATGGTGGGTCTCCCTCCTACAACTTGCATTGAGCTTCTGATAGTCGACTGTACATCTTGGTTGCCCCGATTTCTTGGCCACGACCACCATACGTGAACACCATTCTGTGGGCTCCCAAGGGGGAGCTCGTTGTAAGACCCCTCTCTTAATGTCCTCCTCCAACTGGGCTTTCACCTCTTTTTCCCAGTGCTTGGGTACTGACGCAGGTGTGTGGCAGGCATAAGGAACTGCATCAGGTAATAGGTGGATACGGTGGGGTTTCCCTTCCATTACCGGGAGGGGCTCTCTTTCGGTGTTGAAGGTCGTGCTTGAAAAATGGGCTAATAACCAGTCTTCCAATCTGGTAATATTCTCCTCAGTAGGGGAAAACGGGATGGTCGACGGTCTTGCAGATTGATCGGTTGCTTCGACGGACGTATGGGTCGCACTTGCTGCTGTGGGGGCGGAGTCCGAGAAGGGGGCGTGGTTTGGAAACGTTTCTGGCACAAGACCTAGTTTCTTGCAAGCGTCCAAGGATAGATAAAAGTCAATGGAAGACTTTACAAAATACACTTCCTGGGTTGTGTGCCTCCCCTTGTATTCTATAGTACACAAGGTTGACCCTAAACACTTCAGATGTAGGTTGGCAAAGTCTCGCAACCCTCCCTTCAACCTCAACGCAGCCGGTTTCACGTTCAACGTCGTAAGAACAGCGGGTCCCGCAACACAAACCTGGGCACCAGTGTCCGGCACCGCTCGTACACCGGACCACTCAGTTGAGTTGGCCAAGCATACATCAACACGAACAGTGGGTTGTGGGGACGGCCCATTCCGCAACCTTGCCTCTGCCGCTACGACAACTGCAGTCACTGCACTCACTATGTCCGACTCCTCTGCCAGACCACTGACGTTTTTCTTGGCACTCCGCCCTCTGCAACACTTCTTCAGGTGTCCAGTTTTACTGCACCCGTGATATGTCATGTTTCTTGCGGGACATGAGGAATACCCACAGGCATGACGAATACCACAATTACCACAGGGGCGTGATTGTACTTTCACAGGGGCACTCTTGTCATATTTATTAAGGGCGGCAGCCACCTCGGGTTCTTCCTCACTTCGGCAGCAGCTACTCTAGGGAAGCTGCTAGGCCATGCCCTATTACGAAGGGCGTCGTCACGGGTGGCCTCAAATGCACTGCACATGACTCTGAGGGAGTCGATATCACGAATATCATTACACGACTGAAATACTTGCCTTTTTAGCACTTTATCATTTAGGCCTACCATAAGCTTACGCAATAGCATATATTCAGATAAATCATGATTACAATTAGGACAAGTGAATGCACAATCGGTAGCCTTTTGCATACACTTAATAAAAAAATCATTAAAGGACTCACTAGGCTCTTGGGCCAAATCAAAAAACTCTAGCCACTGCACTGCTTGATTAGAAGCTTTTATCACTAATTGCTTAACTGCATTGAATGCCGCTTCAGTAGAGAGGGCACTCCACTGCACATCGGTATATCTAGAATCAAGTGCACATTGCAATATCGGGACACAATGTAGCCTTATGTGATGAACAGCCTCGTTAGGCTTCACCTTGCATAGCTGCAACCAACACTCCATTGACCGTTTCCAAGACCTGAAGGCTGCAGGGGACACCTCAGCCTCGCACTTTTCTGGAGCTGCTGACGAAGGGATCCTTGGTTGGGGGACATTGCTACCCCGGAGTGACAACGCTGTTATCTCAGCCTGAAGGTTCTGGATGGCCTGTTGCTGGGTTTGTAACACGTGTTGAGCCTGCAGCATTGAAGCCGGCAATATCCTGACGCCGGTTCCTGAACTTCCTGTCCTTGCAATTCTGCCCCTGGGGGATGCAAACGAGGGTCGTCTCGGCGGTGGTGCCATGCTGTACTATGGATATGGCTGTAGGTCTTACTTCTTCATTCACTGCGCCATGTTGGGTCTAATGCTTGGCAGGATCAGGAAATGATACTCATCATGGTTTCGTATCTTCATTACAACTGACTCTAGTGATGGGTCGTTCGTGAACGAACCGATTCTAAGAGCCGGCTCTTTTATAGGAACGATGAGAACCGGTTCCCATTCAAGAGAAAAACGGCTCCTTTCGTTCATTTTTGACGCTTTTTTTTTTTTACATATTATATATACATTAATGGAATTTTGGTACTATGCATTGCAGCTGTAATATGAGGAGATAATTTGTTCTTCATAATTAATTAGATAGTGGAACGCATTGGCAATAATTAGTTTGAGTGTTGTCGGCCACCCGTATATGAAAATTGAAATAACTGTCTCCGAGTCTCGTTGGAGTTGCTGCCTCGCACAAGTTCAGTTCGTTTTGTGAAACGTTTTATCCTCGACTCGCCACTCGCCAGTCACCTCAACAGACAACACAGTCACAGACACCGTCAAGCATAAAGTTGATTTTTGTGCTAACAGTGGTATATAAATATGAGTGGATTTAGTGAAAATCGAAAGAGAAGTAGTATATGGATTCATTTTAGTGACATAAATAATTCAAGAGCAGAATGCAGAATCTGTAAAGTTAAGATTTCCTATCGTGCAGGATCCACTAACAATCTACACAGGCATATGAGAGTTGTACATCCTACTACTTTAATAGAGAAAGTACGTAAAGTTAGTGACCATTCAGATTCTCAACATGCCCAAACATCAGCAGCTACTACCTCCAGCTCTGAAACTAATGATGAGTCTGTTCAATCAGTTGATCCCGATGACCCTAGCACTACACACACCTACAACTCTCCCTCAAACAGGTACAGTAGTTGCAAAACCCAAGTTAGTAGGCTATGAAAGAGCAAGTCTGTCGGTCTTTTTGGTATAAACCACACAGTATTCTCCGCTCTGCAAAATTGGTTAGGTTATGGAATTTTGAACCCTTTGAAGACATAAAACGTAGCTGCCTACTTGCACAATCAACGTTGTTGTTGTTGTTGCTGTTGTTGTTGTCGTTGTTGTTGCTGCTGCTGCTGCTGCTGCTGTTGTTGTTGTTATTATTATTATGACAATCAACATTGTTAGTATTATTATTATTATTATTATTATTATTATTATTATTATTATTATTATTATTATTATTATTATTATTATGTAACAATTTCACGCATATTTGAAGGAGCTGAAGAAAGTGACAGAGTTAGAGAAGGCTAATAGATTTTAATTATCTCTAGATTTTAGATTTTGATATGCATATCCTATTTGTTCATGTATATCATATATACCTTTTCACATGGGGAAACTGTAGGCACAAATCAAAAGAGCATTATCCATGGGAGGTTATTGGCATTTTAATAAGGTGTAAATGAAATTCCAATTCTTTCACCTGGCTTGGCGGAGGTATGCACTCTCTGAGTGACTGTCTAGTTTATTTATTTATCTATTTTTATTATTATTATTATTATTTTTATTATTATTATTATTATTATTATTATTATTATTATTATTATTATTATTATTATTATTATTTTTATTTTCATTTAAATGTGTTTTTAATATTTGCTAAATTATTTTAATATATTTTTCTATTTTAACTCTTGGGCTTCTCTGCAACATTTAGGGAATGCTCTGGCTCTGAGCCTATTCCTGAAGAGTAATTGAAATATGTATTAAGAAAAAATAGTAATAATACTGTAGCAATCTGGGCATGACCCTGAAACAGATAATTGCTTAATAAGATGCTCTAAACTGGAGTTTTAAATCAATATCTTGACTGCATGCAACATAAATTGATAAAATTCTCAGAGGAAAGTTGAAAAGTCAGTATATCAGTTAGTGGGGGCATTTGCTGGTAGACTCCAGGAATCTTGTTTAAGAGAACCCACAGGAGTGGAGTTGAATGGTGAGTGTAAGCCTGCGCTTCCATGGCATGTGCCACAGCTGATTGATAGACTGACTTTTCAACTTTGCTCACCGAGTATTTCATCAGTTTATGAAGGTAAAACTCCAGTTTTGGACCCCTTAGCTGATTCAATGTCATGTCCAGATCTACTGTTGTCTATGACCATAGACTATATCAGTATGGGTAGTAATGAATACTGTACTCTTGATTGACCACTGCAGGTAGAGAAAGAATTAGTCCGAGCCAGAGACAGACCTCTATTGCCCAGTACCTCCCCAAGTCTATGACTCCACTAAAACAAAACTCAATTGACGAGATATTGGCCAAGATGATTGCGAAAGATTTCCAACCATTTGCCATAGTGGAAGATAAGGGATTTAAAGATTACTCCCATGCCCTCAATCCATCATATGTTCTTCCATTTAGGAAAACCCTGTCCCAAAAAATCATTCCAAAGCTTGTTGACAGAGAACGAGAAAACTTACAAGATAAGGTTTGTCAAGCCTCAGCTGTTTGCATTACAACTGATTGTTGGACATCACGAGCTACAACAAATTTCATGTCTGTCACATGCCATTACATTGAAGACGACTTTAAGATGGTATCTTCTCTATTGAGTTGCTTCGAATTTAGTGATAGACATACTGCTGAGAATCTGGCAGATGAACTGTTACGAGTAGCTAAAGATTGGAAAATTGAAAACAAAGTGGTATGTTGTGTCACAGACAATGCTTCTAATATTGTAAAAGCCATTAAATTACTTAAATGGACTCACTTTCCATGCCTTGCACACACACTCAACCTGATAGTACGAGATGCACTTAAGTTGATAAAGCCAACAGTGGATAAGGTGAAGGGAATGGTGGAATTTTTTCATAAAAGTTCAACGGCAACACAGAAGCTCAAGTGTACTCAACGCCAAATGGGAATGCCGGAGTTAAGACCCATTCAAGACTGTATCACAAGATGGAATTCAACTTTTCATATGCTGAAACGGGTTTTGGAGTCAAGAGAGGCCATAATCTCTACCATAGCTATCATGAATGCCCCAGTTGACATACCCAACCAAAATGAATGGGATATAATTAAAGAAGCCTGCACTGTCTTGGAGCCATTTCAACAGGTCACAGTAGAAATCAGTGCAGAAAGCTATGTGACTGCCTCAAAAATTATTATCCTGTGTAGGGGTCTTCAAACTGTAACAAACCATCACCAGACAAGTGAATTAATAACTACTGAAAAAGTAGCTGAGTTGGTGACAACTCTTTCTAGTTCAATGGAAAGGAGGTTCCACCGCATGGAATACAATGCTGTCCTCTCAGATACTAGCATATTAGATCCAAGGTTCAAGAAACTGGCCTTTAATGAAAGCACTGCTGTTGATGATGCTGTGCAAAGACTGACAACTGCTGCAGCTAGATGCAATCCACGCAGTGAACCAGCCTCGCCACCTTCAGGGCAAGATTTAAGAGTAAATCCAGAGCCACATACATCAACTGTGTGGAGTTTTTTTGATGAAAGAGCATCAGGGGACAATGAAAGAAGAAATCCTTCAACAGACGCAGTTTTAGAAGTTAGGTCTTACCTCGAGGAACCAATAATTCAGCGAGCAGCAGATCCTCTGAGCTGGTGGAAATCCAAGGCCTTAGTGTACCCACGACTTGCCAAAGTCATGGCAAGGAAACTGTGTATAGTAGCGACTTCAGTCCCATCAGAGAGAATTTTCTCCAAAACGGGACAGATTATAACAGAGCGAAGGAACAGAATCAGCCCAAACAAAGTCAGTGATTTAGTTTTTCTAAATGCCAACTTACGAGACACTACATAGGCTCTCTCTCTCACACACACACACACACACACATTTAACTCAATAAGATACCATTAACATGAGGCCAAACAGGAAATTCCATTTTTTTAATTCTTTTTTATTTTTTTCACTATATTATTCTAGTTGGTAATTACCATTATATTCTTTCAATTTGCATTGTCATTGGAAATCCACAATTATTTCTACCGGCATATAAAAAGTTTAATATATTTCAAACTTATTTTTATTTTGTTTTTCAAAGTAGGAAAACATTGAATAGGCCTACGAATTTCATTAAGTAATATTTTCATTATAATGAAGTGTGTTAGTTGATGATTAATAGAAAAAGAACAATTGACAAATAGAGTTTTTATTAACCTTTCTTTTATGTATGAAATGTTTAATATTGCCAAAGCCATCCAACTTTTATTACGGTATTGGTTTTCTTAATAAAGAGCCATTTGGGAGCCGAAAGAGCCATTTAGGAGCCGGATCTCAAAACTGAAAAGAGCCAAAAGATCCGGTTCCCTGAAAGGAGCCGAAAATCCCATCACTAACTGACTCACAGCGGAAGACGGAAGTACAGATAGCTCGTGACAATGACGTCACTTATATGGGCGGCGCTTAGGCACTGCTAGCAGGTTCATGAGCTAATACATCTTACACTGACTGATAAATTCCCTTCCCCATCTCTCTCTCTCTCTCTCTCTCTCTCTCTCTCTCTCTCTCTCTCTCTCTCTATAGACACTTTTAAAGGCACTATTGTAATACACTTTTATTAGCAGCAGCAATTCGGAAGCATATTTCCAATACAAACATTACCATAACAATGAAAATGCGGTAATGAAGTCACCACAGACAACTACGACAGAGAAGCAAAAGGAGAATTAGTGTCTGTCCACTGCAAACGATCAGTGAGTTCTCACCAGGATTTTGCTCTATGGCGAGTTCAGTAAACCTATGACAGTTGAATACAGTAATACGGTTCATCTTCATTATCAAAAGATATTACCAATCAAAAGATAGATATTACCAATCAAAAGATAGATATTACCAATCAAAAGAAATACTCGTTACCACTCTCAACTTGCTGGCTAGCAATCTACAAATTGTAAACCCGTTAACCTCAAAGAAAAATGTATGTGAATCATAATGCCAAATTGATACAATCGACAAAGAGCACAAGGGCCAGCCCGACTATCTGGACTGTGAAATGTTATAACGACACTTACAGTATGATTACATAATTATGCCTACGACTTTCTATATAAGAATGTTCACAGCACGTAACTTTTCAATTCTATTTTAGACATTGAACACATTTTGAATTAATTTCATACAGCATTAATTCAAATTAAAACCTTTACATTTTTGAATATCACAAAATCTCAAGGACTTTTGTTTTCACTAACACTCACCATTTGTAGACGACAGACGCACGTGGCCAAGGCCGCCGTTAGCAACCGTGAGGAGCTACAGTAGATTTCTTCACTTTTGCTAGATTCCCATACTTCCCCCTTCCGTTGGCAGAATCACGAATATCTCCAGTCCGACTTATTATACACTGAATGTGCAAAATAAGCGAAAAACCGGCAAAAAACAAGTGCGAAAAGCCACATTTGCTGCCACAAGCGCTTGCATGCGCGACACAAGAACGCCTTGTTTACAAACGTTCGACTTGTTCAGGCTCGAGGCTTCGTGCTCCCAGCTCCAGAAACCCGACATTCAGTTTCCATTTCCCTGATTTTTTTTTTTTTTTTTTTTTTTTTTTTAGCTCTTCCTGCATACAGCACAGTATCCTACTTACGGTGTTGACGCATATAACTTCTTAGAACTTTTTTTTTTTTAATGTGTCTGATAACGCATTCAAATTTAAAACCTTCTCCAAACAATATGAAAATCCTTAATAAGAGGATAATTGGCAACTCCCCTTACGGCATACACTTCTTGTTCCTGCCTAACGGCTTTCTCGTACAGAAGCGTAAAGTATGATGCCCATTTTGTTCAATCCCTTTGCGTACTAATGAATTAGTAATAACAGTAATCAGTCAGTCACCTGCAGAGAAGTGTTTGAAGCAAGAGACCTCAACCCAAAACACATTCACGGATATGACATTCACGATTCGCTCTTCATCACCAGTAGAATTCGAACTTAGGTGCATGTTTATCCTCGAATTATAGTGGATTTAATATTGAATGATATCTGAGGTTTAGCATTTGTGAATATAAATAATGTGACAAATTTATATATATATATATATATATATATATATATATATATATATATATATATATATACATATATATATATATATATATATATATATATATATATATACTGTATATATATATATATATATATATATATATATATATATATATATATATATATATATACTATAGATTCCAGGCAAAAAATAGAATGTTTTTCTTTAATATCCCCCATACTAATTCTCTGATCAGAATAGTACTTTGACACAGCACTCTATAGACCTCCCCCTAATTTTTGATACTATAATGCATTTTCAAATCCCGTTAATTATGGTGTTTAGTCTTGTCCTAGTAAAGCCAAAGCCAAATCTTTTTGGTAAGTTTATTAAACAATCGAACGTGTGCTGACCCTCCCTCACTTCGCTTTCCCTTCCTCACTTCGCTCTCCCTCCCTTCTCTCACTCTGCGAATGTCTTATCTAATATTTTCCATAATATCCACCTTTAACATTGGTATTTTCCAATATATGTGCCATCACAAGGATATCATTCGAAAATCCATAATGATAAGATTGTAAAAAATAAAGCATGATTTTGGAAGTCAAGAAAGTCGAATTATGGTTTCGTTAAGGTTCTTTTAGCTGTGGAAAAATAATGAAGCACACGTTTTCCAAAGGCAGGATTGATTGGCTTTACCTCCTTGAAAGGTAGAGTAAATGTAATCAAGTGTTATATAAGTTGACTGAAAATTTTACGGTGTATTGGCTCACTTAACCATTAACTATCGTAGTTTGGGTATCTGGTATGGTTTATGCCTGAGCAGTTTGTTGTCTCAGTGTTTGTTTAACTGAGGAGGTTTTCCCATCACATTCATGACTGGCATGTTACTTTGCCCCCGCAAATACAAAAATGCATTTGCTTTACGTCTCCATTCCATATACAAAATGGAACAAGCTAACAATAAACTAAGGATTAGTCTTAACAGGTAAGAGAAGCTTCAGGTTTGTTGGACACACACAATAACACAATGTAGCATAAGAAGACACACAAGCATATTACTGAATAAGTAAATCTTAATATTTACCCTATAATTCACTCCTTACGTATGTATATGTATATATATATATATATATATATATATATATATATATATATATATATATATATACATACATACATATACATACATACATATATATATATATATATATATATATATATATATATATATATATATATATATATATATATATATATACTTGTATGTATGTATATATATATATATATATATATATATATATATATATATATATATATATATATATATATATATATATATATATATATATATATATGTGTGTGTGTGTGTGTGTGTGTGTGTGTGTGTGTGTGTGTAATTGTGCTTATCAATCCACAAATTGTGTAGTTCGTAGATTTTTTTATCATAGTTTTAAATACTATATTTATTTGTGTCACAGTATAATTCTGTTTGTATTCTACAGCTATTGTGTTTTCCACACAGGCCTTATGGTCGTATTGCAGACGTCATGGGCATGAAGACGACGACAGTGCATTCACTTTTACAGCGAAGCATGGGAGCAGCACCATCTGGAACCGAAAATTACCCGTCAGCGACACATGGTACCCCAACACCCACACCAAGTGCTTTGATAATTTTGCTATCGGTACCATTCGCCGCTATGTACTCTCAGCAAGGAAAGTGAGTATACAGTATTTTTAAATCTTCGGACATATATTGCTAATGAATGCGACATCTGGTAACTTTAGAAGGGGGAGGAGCTTCAATCTTAATGTGTTTGCTTTTTGCTTGACCTCCTATAACTTTCAATCATATTCTACAGTTCTGAAATCATTGATACTTAAATGCAGTAGTAAGCTTTACAGTATTCGTTCAAGTTGTAATTTGCAGCGACAGTTCTGAGCAAAATAAACATTTTTCGACATAACCTACCAAGTAACCTTACACAAATGAATTTATGACACCACAATGAACGGAATGCTTGCGTAATCGGAAACGCGATCTTCCATAATGAAATCAAGAGTTAAATTTGAGCAATGTCCAACGAAAAACATGGGGAACAATAAAGGAACGACTGCAGTGTTATGATGAGAGAGGGAGAGAGAGAGTTGCTGTTGTGTAAGCCTAGGCCTATATGTAGAGCTACTCATTTCATTATATTTTTTTTTTTATTTAGAGATTGAGCGATACTATATTTATATAGTATATTTTAGCAATGGAGAGAGAGAGAGAGAGAGAGAGAGAGTTGCTGTTGTGTAAGCCTAGGCCTATATGTAGAGTTACTCATTTTACTATTTTTTTCTTTTAGAGATTGAGCGATACTATATTTGTATAGTATGTTTTAGCAATGGAGAGAGAGAGAGAGAGAGAGAGAGAGAGAGAGAGAGAGAGAGAGAGAGAGAGAGAGAGAACTATGGTAACGTCAAGAAACATCCAGTTACTTGTGTTTTCCCGCCGAAGTTCTGGCGCTACTCCGCACATCATAGAGAACGTTCTTGCGGATTTAAATAGATTTGGTCAACCTACCCTAGCTGTCACATCATTTACTGCCATTAATTCCAGCTGACCTTCAACACCGTGAAATATAAATATGAATGTGTAAAAATTATAGAAATTATCATTACCTCGTATCATGATGCAATAATAAGCCTGTTCATAACGGAAAACGAGTAAATATTGCCGTTCTGATAAACAGTACTACACCGAGATATCCATACACTATCTTTTAGATCTCTATGAACGAAGTCATCTGAGAAAATCTGATTACTTCGGACATCCATGGTGGTTTTAATTATCTGAATGTTTTTGTTTTGCAGATTTAATATATATGATATAATTTGCATTGTATTTTCATATTCTAGAGTAAATTTACCGAGATTATGTGTTTTCTGTAAGAAAAAAATTAAAATTCGATGAACGAAAACTAATGAAAACTGTATCCTCACTTTTCTTGCAGAGTGTACATGGTGAATTCGCTAAGAAAAACATGTTCACCATTAAAAGTCTGACACAGGGTTTGCGTGAAAACGGCATCATCCCAGCTGGAACATCAGAATTGTCAGTGTGCCGATTACTACTTAACATGGGGATCTGCTATAAGACCACACAACGGAAAATGTATATCAAAAAGGAAACTCTTGATATAGTGTGCTGGCGCATTCGCACTCTCCGAGCACTTAATGAATATCGCAAGGAGGGGAGAAAGGTGGTATACATCGATGAAACATGGTTCACCATGAGCATGCATCCTAGCAGCGAGTGGGTTGATGCCACACAGTCCATGACAAGTGCCACCGACAGTCGGCAGGTCCCTCCTGGAGAAGGGGAGCGTTTTGTGCTTGTTGCTGCAGGCACAGAAGATGGTTTCATTGAGGAATCATTCTTGTGTTTTCCTACAAAAAACAAAACTGGTGACTACCATGGCGAAATGAATGCCGACCTCTTCTTTCGTTGGCTCACGTCCCAACTTCTTCCATCATTGCCTGAGCCAGCAGTGTTTGTGCTTGATAATGCACCCTACCACAACCAATTGAGCGAAGATAGTCGTTGCCCAAACTCTTCCACCATTAAAGCAGATATCATGAAATGGTTGACGTGCCGCCAGATACCATTCCCTCCAAATGCCACACGCCCTGAGCTGTTGCAAATTTGCAAGCAAAATCGCCCACTACCTGTGTATAATATTGACAACATCATCCGTTAATGGGGACATGAAGTCGTCCGACTACCACCTGCTCATCCTGAGCTCAATGCCATTGAGCAGGTCTGGGGCTTTATGGAAAAACGTGTGCGTTCCTCATTGCAGCGATTCACTCGGGCAGATTTACAGGCCAGAATGGATGAAGTGAAGGTAAGTGCAATAAGGGAAGTGTGGGACGGTGCAATAAGACGGTCCAGAACCTTCGAGGAAGCATACTGGTCAAATGATAACATCCAAAGACCTGTAGATCCTATGTATAATCATCACCATAAACAGTGATGATGAGGATGATCTGTTCCTTGACAGTGATGACGATTAGGAATAAATTTTTTGTGATTTTTGTTCAATTGTTTCCTTTACTTTCCAACTGATGGTGATAATTATTTCACAATAGAGAGAGAGAGAGAGAGAGAGAGAGAGAGAGAGAGAGAGAGAGAGAGTCAGTCAGACAGACACAGAAACTTTTATCATGCTTCTCTTATCACTAACATCTTTATCATGATTATCATTACAACTGTTATCATTATTACTATTTTTGTCTTAACAGGTATAGATACCAGGGGCACCAGCAGATAAGGTAGCCCAGTTATGAAAAATAACAGTAAAACGAAAGGGAATGCAGATTGGAGATACATTACATAAAGATAACTTCTGCATGACTGTTCAATGCAATTTATGCTGTCTGCACCTTAAAAAAGAAATTAAGCTTGGCTTTAGATATCTGAATCTCTTGTAATTGTATGATGGGTCTTAAGCTGTATTATGAGATTTAATTTTGGTTATCTTTCCAATTCGTAGCCGTATATCGCACGAAACTTTAAGGATTTAAGAAGCCCTCAGGGCAGGTTCATCGAGTTGGATAAATAGGCTAAAGGCTATAAACTCCTGATACACCCTGACGAAATACAACAATATCATGAAATGTTAATAATAAGAATTATAACAAGAATCCAACATATCAATTCTATCAGTTATTAACAAATATAACAGGTTAGAGAAAAGGTAGAGTAAGCGACGCCGGAGGCATATTTCCCAAGTCTGGAAGAGTATAGGGATAGAGGAAAATTAGGACCAATCAAAGCGAGCGGAGCTGGTCCATGACGTCACAAGCCACGCCCTTTAGCTCCTCAGTCCCATATCCATTACTGCCAGTCACGATGCCTAAGAAAAACTTCCTAATTTCACAGCTTATGTCTTGTATGACTTATACGTTTTATTCAGATACCTCTAAACATAATGCAACACTAATTTAACAACATAATATTCTTCAAATGAGATACACCGTGAAATATATTATGCATTATTGGCTTCTCCTTCTTGGCAATAGTGGTCAGTGCCTTTTAATTCCTGCTCGCAAAGTCGATATTTACTGCATAAGTAATATTTTCATCGCGAGTTTCTAAATTATATACTTGAAAATGTATGTTTAATGCCATTTATAAAGAGTTGCGATCACTCATGAATCAAACAATACACAAGATGGTAAAAATGATGGTATCTGACCTGTCTGCAGGGGAAAATAGAGAGAGAGGTAGTAGGCTTACGCTACAGCTTTCTTTGGACATATGCTATTTCGCAGTAATGCACATTACTGTGCATTGTATAAAAGCAATATACTGGTCATTACTAGGTCATGAACAGGAATCAGACTGATATAGTCCCTACTATTTACAGGGACACAGTATCAGCTTAATTCATTAAATTACTTCAAGAGCTAATGTGCCCTTAATTAAGGAAACCTATGGCATTGTTGTTTTGGTGATCTAAGTTAGCCTACTGTAACCAAATATAATTACTTGACAAACTCATTCCGTCAGTAGCTAATCTGAAAAAGGTTGTTTTTCAAGGTGTACTTGATAGGCTGTAGTAAAATATTGCCTTTTTGAGGTCGATTCCCTTTTGATAACCTTCTAAATGTCCTTACCTGATTGGTACTTGTCATTCATTGTGTACAAATACATAAAAAGTTTTTATTGAATATTTTTTGCTTTTGATTTTTACTTTTCATAGATTGTGTACAAATAAATAAAAAGTGGTAATATAATTTAGTACTGAATATTTTTAGCAAGCCCTAACGTGATTTTTGCTTAAAATTCATTGTGTGCAAAGGAAACGCTGATTATTTAATTTATATTTAATCTTTTTTAGCAAACCCTTCGTACTTGTCATTCATTGTGTACAAAGAATTAAAACGAGTGTTTCATTAGTATTAAATATTTTTAGCAATGATAGGAGTACAGAATACCTATTTATGGAGTTACAGTAGACTTTTTACTGAGCTGAACTAGAGCAGAATTGAGGCATAAATTTATTAGAACTGCGATATGCTTTAAAATAAATATGGGTGAAAATTTTTTCCAAAATCTCTTTCAACAGAAAATTTTATACAAATATTCAACATGAATTAATTAAAGCCAGGGATAACGGCAGTATATGAGTATACCACTACTTTCATACAAGCTCACACTCAGTACCCAAATGTATGCCTTGAATTAAGTGCATAAATTTGTCATCAAAACTGTATCCTCCACAATTCATTTAAGTATAAGGCAGTTGTTATTTTAGGACTGTACATAATACTTTTTTATAGCCTGAAATAACAGGCAGTAACGCCTGAAAAACATTCCATGCTTGAGTAGGCCAGTGGTAAACGTTAAGATTGGCAAAATCCTTATATACACACACACATATGTGTATATATATAAGTACATATATGTATATATATAAATATATATATATACACATACACACACACACACACACACACACACACACATATATATATATATATATATATATATATATATATATATATATATATACATATACATGATGAGAATTCATTTTTGACAGGGGTGGTTACAATGAGGTAAATGAGAACACAGTCCTGGAACATGAGTTTATTCCATCGTTTCGAGAGGTCTTCTTCTTTTAGGGAACTGATAAAGTACAGGTTGCAGCAAGTATATATACAAAATCATATTCCCTAGGGCTGCACTAATGCTTTAATCTCCTTACCCTACCCACACTTGCAGCCCTAGGGAATATGATTTTGTAAATATGCTTGCTATAACCTGTACTTTATCAGTTCCCTGGGGACCTCAGCCGTCGAAACATTGGAATAAACTCATGTTCCAGGACTGGGTTCACATTTATCTCCATATATATATATATATATATATATATATATATATATATATATATATATATATATATATATATATATATATATATATATATATATATAAACACACACATACAATACTTTACAGTACAGATCCTTGGGGGCTAAAATGGACTTAATGCTGAGCTGAGACTTAAATTTATACAACAACGAAAGCCAAATAAAACAAACTGCATTGAAGTAATATACAGGTAAATGTTCAGAGTTTGTTTTTTTATATATTTTTAACTCACAAGAAGTACTTTAGGGATGAGAAAAAAAGTATACAGCACAGTCCAGCACATAACACCACATCCTGTCAACATTTTAGCAGCAACTTACTTCAGTTGTCCTCTACCTCAGTGACCACTGCCATGCGACTTAGTATTTGCAACATTGCACTGTACATTCTGAGCAAGGGTGCGGGACCGCTTTGGGTTTGATGACAGAGCTGATGCTGGTTGACGTCCTTTACCGAAGGGGGCTGCTCCTCTTGGCATTCCTGGGGATCGTCATGCTATTGCAGTTGGTTGGCAAGGAATCTTGCCACGACCAGCTCCACTATACTGTATGTCATCGACGAGCCTGCACAATTCAGCAAGGTGTTCAGCTGATTTGTAGTTTTAACTGAAGGTATTCGCCGAGGGAATTTTTGCAGGGCCACTTCAGTTTCTGAATTACCATACTGAGCAGTTGTTTGAACTTACAATGTGGAGGTGTCACCAATGTGCTCAAACCCCAACATGATGCACATACTTAGTATAGGACTGTTGTGAAAATAAAGCAAGGCTCATATAAATATTATCAAATGACACAGTTCCTTCTTGAATAAAATCAGTCACATCAATTTTTGCCCCACGCACCATGACTGTATATATGTAGGCCCGTGGCTTCCCATTAGAGTCCAAGTATACTTAAGACTTTGGATTCCCTACCCTTTACGCTGTAGTCATAAATGCTATATACGTAATACCAAATATAACATATTTACCCTGTCGCAATTTTCTTTAATCCTTTGTGCTTTACACCGTGACGGCACAGCAAACTTTGGTGAAACAGTTCTCTTTCGCCGCCAACTGGGCACAATTTTTAAGAATTGAAACTGCTTATTTTTTACACAAATGTCTTTCCACTGCTTGGATTCTTCTCTGCACTTGACATTGGCTCTAAGTTTTACACAGTCTTGTTCATATTTAATGTCAACTTTTTACAGCCGTCACTTTCAAAGTCCAAGATTAAATTCAACTTAATAGGAGCCGAAATGCTGCGAAGTTCTTGGCCTCCTGTCCGGAGTCTGTAGTGCTAATTGCAGGTCAGATACTGTAACATCATATTTACCATACCATCATTTTTACTATCTTGTGTATTGTTTGATTCATCCCATGAGTGATCGCAACCCTTTATAAATGGCATTAAACATGTATTTTCAAGTAATGATTTAGAAACTCGCGATGAAAATATTACTTATGCAGTAAATATCGACTTTGCGAGCAGGAATTAACAGGCACTGACCACTATTGCCAAGAGGGAGAAGCCATTAACGCATAATATATTTCACGGTGTATCTCATTTGAAGAATATATTGTTAAATTAGTGTTGCATTACGTTTAGATGTATCTGACTAAATTGTATAAGTCAGACAAGCCGTAAACTGTGAAATTGGGAAGTTTTTCTTAGGCATCGTGACTGGCAGTAATGGATATGGGACCAAGGAGCTAAAAGGCGTGGCTTGTGACGTCATGGATCAGCTCTGCGCGCTTTGATTGGTCCTAATTTTCCCCTATCCCTATACTCTTCCAGACTTGGGAAATATGCACGCCGGAGAGACTAGGAAAGGGGGTTACGGGAGGGATAGGAGGAGGGTCAAGACAGAGGGAAGGAAGGAGAGGGGAGGGGCGGGGGAGTGTAGGTATTCGAATTGCTTTACCTACTTACCCGATTCACTTGGCTTAGGCTTTATTAGGCCAAGAGTAAACACCTTAATTAACGAGATTTGCCGCAGCCAATGCATTATAGTATCAAAAATTAGGGGAAGGTCTCAAGAGTGTTTTGTCAAAGTACCATTCTGATCAAGTAATTAGTATGGGAGATATTAAAGAAAAACAAACTCTTTTTTTGCCATAAATGCATAGTAGTTTCCTATGTATAAAACTGAATCAAAACTATAAACAGAGACTTATTTGCACCCATTTCATCAACCTGCAAAACAAGGTTGTGAAAGTGACCTGCAATTAGACTTTTATCATAATGAACAACTTACAAACGTCAAAATAGCAAGGTCAGTTTAATGATACTATATGAATGAACTGAGGACCAGAGAGAGAGAGAGAGAGAGAGAGAGAGAGAGAGAGAGAGAGAGAGAGAGAGAGCCATTCGTGAAATGCTCATTGCATATTCTATCTATCTATCTATCTATCTATCCCTGATTTTTTTTTTTTTTTTTGAATTGTAGGAGACATTATTGGTGTCGGTCAATCTATGTTAAATATCACGGAAAAATAATGACAAACTCATGTGAATAATAATAATAATAATAATAATAATAATAATAATAATAATAATAATAATAATAATAATAATAATAATAATAATAATAATAATAATAATAATATCAACTAGGCAAAGAGCCAGAATTTCTTCTTGTCATTATTAGAAAAATGTAAGAATTTTTGAGAGAGAGAGAGAGAGAGAGAGAGAGAGAGAGAGAGAGAGAGAGAGAGAGAGAGAGAGAGAGAGAGAGAGAGAGAGAGAGATAGGCCACCCCCTTCCTGTGGTTCACTTTTTAGAAAATGTATAAATCCACTTAACACATTCTTGTAATGAAGTGACCACGACAGGGATGCCTACCAAATCAAGCATGGCCACAGAAAGTGAGTGATCTATATTGAAAGTGATCTATAAACAGTTAACACATGATGTAGACACCTTCAATAGAAGGAAGTGTAAGTGACGTCTCCCCATATATTAGGGTAATACTCCATAACGTTATTATTATTATTATTATTATTATTATTATTATTATTATTATTATTATTATTATTATTATTATTATTCAGAAGATGACCCCAGTTCATATGGAACAAACTCACTGGGGCCATTGACTTGAAATTGAAGCTTCCAAAAGAATATTAAGGTGTTCATTTGAGATAAGTAATATTTATTATTATATTATTATTATTAAAAAATACTCATAGTAGCATGAATCTTAAAATGGAGAAGCAAATCCACAGTTATGTATATGCACATATATTTAAAGATAAATCGATATAGATAGCTTTCGGGAGCCGAACAAGTTCCCGAAAGCTATCTATATTGATTTATCTTTAAATATATGTACACATACATAACTGTGGATTTGCTTCTCCATTATTATTATTATTATTATTATTATTATTATTATTATTATTATTATTATTATTCAGATGAAGAACCCTATCCACATGGAACAGGCCCACTAAAGAGGCCACTGACTTGAAACTGAAGCTTCCAAAGAATATGAAGGTGTTCATTTGAAAGAAGTAATATTTCATATTTATCGATATCTTATAATTACTCCTTCCTCTTGGTAGTATACAATCATGTGCTTTGTTTTTTAAATGTATTCAACCTGGGGCAATAATGATTTAGGAAAATGTCATTAAAACTGCTGTTTGGTTTCGTTCTATAAAACATGAAAATTTGATTATATTTGACTACAAAGGCGATGCTAGAATGATCTAAAAGTTTCAAAAATTTTCCAACTCCTGGAAGGACGAGAGAGAAAAATCATTCGTGCATGCGCCCAACGCTGCTATGGCTCAGAAAAATGTAAATTTCAGTCTCCGGAAACAAAAGCTGATTAAAAACAAGGCTAAGAGTTTACAGACGAATTCAGTGAAAAATTTTATGCTCGTGAAAATATGGACTACATCGCGGAGGAGCAGTACGGAGTCGACGTTCCAGCCTTAAGAGATTTATAAAGCGGGAATATTTCTAATACTATCACATTTGAAACTAAGTTCTCCACTTGAGACAAGGAATCACGAGGAGAAGATGACCCTGGTATAGAAGACTTAGATAAGCACGGCAAGGAATCAAGAGGAGAGGAGGACCCTGGAATAGAGACGTTCGAGAACTGTCACGAAAGAAAGCAGAGAGAGAGAGGAGATTTGTATTGCCAGAATTACCATTTGGATCAACAGATCGGTGAAGTCTCATAGGAATCAAGAGGAATTTTCGCCGTCATCGAATCCTTCCTTCAGTCAGTCCTGGAGGCACGAGAGAAACGCCATGTATATCAGGAAAGGAAAGAAGAGGAGTGGTTGAATCGATGCTGAAATGGCCTAAAACCTTCAGAGTCCTCCTTGAAAGTGCTTCAGAAACCTTCGGTCTCAGCTCCTGGAAGGGCGAGGGAGAAGAGGAGCCATTCCCCAATGCCCCCAGCGCTATAGCACAGTGGAACACCAACTTCAAAACTCCAGAAGCAAGCTCCGAAATCCTTCGAGACGCCCTGAAGCATTCAGATGTCATATTCAAAATGTAGGGCTAAAGAGTGCCTGAACCACAAGGCAGAGGGGCACCAAGGCGCCCCAAGGATGCCTTCCTTTGAAGGCAGCCTTGACTGGGGAAGGTCCTCCTCAGAGGCAGCTTCCCTAGAGGTAGGCAGGTTTCCTACCAGGCTGGGGAAGCAGGCCTGAGGAGGGCCTGAACCACAAGTGTGAGGGGCCCCAAGGAGCCCTAAGGATGCCTTCCCTTGAAGGCAGCCTTGACTGGGGAAGATCCTCCTCAGAGGCTGCTTCCCTGGAGGTAGGCACGCTTCCTGCCAGGCTGGGGAAGCGGGCCTGAGGAGGGCCTGAACCACAAGGGTGAGGGGCCCCAAGGCGCCCTAAGGGTGCCTTCCTTGAAGGCAGCCTTGACTGTGGAAGATCCTCCTCAGAGGCTGCTTCCCTGGAGGTAGGCAGGTTTCCTGCCAGGCTAGGGAAGCGGGCCTGAAGGGGGCCTGACCCACAAGGGTGAGGGGTGTCAAGACGCCCTAAGGTGTCTTCCCTTGAAGGCAGCCTTGACTGGGGAAGATCCTCCTCAGAGGCTGCTTCCCTGGAGGTAGGCACGCTTCCTGCCAGTCTGGGGAAGCGTGCCTGAGGAGGGCCTGAACCAGAAGGGTGAAGGGCCCCAAGGCGCCCTAAGGATGCCTTCCATTGAAGGCAGCCTTGACTGGGGAAGATCCTCCTCAGAGGCTGCTTCCTTGGAGGTAGGCAGGTTTCCTGCCAGGCTGGGGAAGCAGGCTTGAAGGGGGCCTGACCCCAAAGGCTGAGGGGCCCCAAGGCGCCCTAAGGATGCCTTCCCTTGAAGGCAGCCTTGACTGGGGAAGATCCTCCTCAGAGGCTGCTTCCCTGGAGGAAGGCAGGTTTCCTGCCAGGCTGGGAAAGTGGGCCTGAGGAGGGTCTGAACCAGAAGGGTGAGGGGCCCCAAGGCGCCCTAAGGATGCCTTGCCTTGAAGGCAACCTTGACTGGGGAAGATCCTCTTCAGAGGCTGCTTCCCTGGAGGTAGGCAGGTTTCCTGCCAGGCTGGGGAAGCGGGCCTGAAGGGGCCCTGACCCACAAAGCAGAGGGGCCCCAAGGCACCCTAAGGTGTCTTCACTTGAAGGCAGCCTTGACTGGGGAAGATCCTCCTCAGAGGCTGCTTCCCTGGAGGTAGGCAGGTTTCCTGCCAGGCTGGGGAAACGGGCCTGAGGAGGGCCTGAACCGCAAGGGTGAAGGGCCCCAAGGCTCCCTAAGGATGCCTTCCCTTGAAGGCTGCCTTGACTGGGGAAGATCCTCCTCAGAGGCTGCTTCCCTCGAGGTAGGCAGGCTTCCTGCTAGGCTGGGGAAGCGGGCCTGAGGAGAGCCTGAACCACAAGGGTGAGGGGTCCCAAGGCGCCCTAAGTATGCCTTCCCTTGAAGGCAGCCTTGACAGGGGAAGATCCTCCTCAGAGGCTGCTTCCCTGGAGGTAGGCACGCTTCCAGCCAGTCTGGGGAAGCGGGCTGAGGAGGGCCTAAGCCACAAGGGTGAGGGGCCCCAAGGCGCCCTAAGGGTGCCTTTCCTTGAAGGCAGCCTTGACTGGGGAAGATCCTCCTCAGAGGCTGCTTCCCTGGAGGTAGGCAGGCTTCCTACCAGGCTGGGGAAGTGGGCCTGAGGAGGGCCTAAGCCACAAGGGTGAGGGGCCCCAAGGCGCCCTAAGGGTGCCTTCCCTTGAAGGCAGCCTTGACTGGGGAAGATCCTCCTCAGAGGCTGCTTCCCTGGAAGTAGGAAATTTTCCTGCCAGGCTGTGGAAGTGGGCCTGAGGAGGATCTGAACCACAAGGGTGAGGGGCCCCAAGGCGCCCTAAGGGTGCCTTACCTTAAAGACAGCCTTGACTGGGGAAGATCCTCCTCAGAGGCTGCTTCCCTGGAGGTAGGCAGGCTTCCTACCAGGCTGGGGAAGTGGGCCTGAGGAGGGCCTAAGCCACAAGGGTGAGGGGCCCCAAGGCGCCCTAAGGGTGCCTTCCCTTGAAGGCAGCCTTGACTGGGGAAGATCCTCCTCAGAGGCTGCATCCCTGGAAGTAGGAAATTTTCCTGCCAGGCTGTGGAAGTGGGCCTGAGGAGGATCTGAACCACAAGGGTGAGGGGCCCCAAGGCGCCCTAAGGGTGCCTTACCTTAAAGGCAGCCTTGACTGGGGAAGATCCTCCTCAGAGGCTGCTTCCCTGGAGGTAGGCAGGCTTCCTGCCAGGCTGGGGAAACGGGTCTGAGGAGGGCCTGAACCAAAAGGGTGAGGGGCCCCAAGGCGCCCTAAGTATGCCTTCCATTGAAGGCAGCATTGACTGGGGAAGATCCTCCTCAGAGGCTGCTTCCCTGGAGGTAGGTAGGCTTCCCGCCAGGCTGGGGAAGCGGGCCTGAGGGAGGCCTGAACCACAAGGCTGAGAGGCCCCGAGGCGCCCTAAGGATGCCTTCCCTTGAAGGCTCCCTTGACTGGGGAAGATCCTCTGAGGAGGTTGCTCTCCTGGAAGTAGGCAGGCTTCCTGCTAGGCTGGGGAAGAGGGAGGAGGATCTGAACCACAAGGGTGAAGGGCCCCAAGGCGCCCTAAGTATGCCTTCCCTTGAAGGCAGCCTTGACTGGGGAAGATCCTCCTCAGAGACTGCTTCCCTGGAGGTAGGCAGGTTTCCTGCCAGGCTGGGGAAGCGGGCCTGAGGAGGGCCTGAACCACAAGGCTGAAGGGCCCCAAGGCACCATAAGGATGCCTTCCCTTGGGGGCACCCGTGACTGGGGAAGATCCTCCTTAGAGGCTGCTTCCCTGGAGGTTGGCAGGTTTCCTGCCAGGCTGGGAAAGTGGGCCTGAAGAGGGCCTGAACCACAATGGTGAGGGCCCCAAGGTGCCCTAAGGATGCCTTCCCTTCAGGGCACCCTTGACTGTGGAAGATACTACTGAAAAGCTGCTTCCCTGGAGGTAGGCAGGCTTCCTGCCAGGCTGGGGAAGCGTGCCTGAGGAGGGCCTGAACCACAAGGGTGAGGGCACCAAGGCGCCCAAGAGATGCCTTCCCTTGAAGGCAGCCTTGACTGGGGAAGATCCTCCTCAGAGGCTGCTACCCTGGAGATATACAGGTTTCCTGTCAGGCTGGTGAAACGGGCCTGAAGAGGACCTGAACCACAAGGCTGAGGGGCACCAAGGCGCCCTAAGGATGCCTTCCCTTGAAGGCACCCTTGACTGGGGAAGATCCTCCTCAGTGGCTGCTTCTTTTTCTTCAGACATGACCTCCTGACCTTCATAGGATTCTTCTTCTCCTTCAGACATGACCTCCAGATCTTCATAGGTCTTCTTCTTCTTCTTCAGACATGAACTCTAGACCTTCACAAGTCTTCGGCTTCTTCTTCAGACATAACCTCTAGACCTTCATAGGTCTTCTTCTTCTTCTTCTTCTTCTTCTTCAGACATGACCTCCAGACCTTCATAAGTCTTCTTCTTCAGACATGTCCTCCAGACCTTCATAGGTCTTCTTCTTCTTCAGACATGACCTCCAGACCTTCATAGGTCTTCTTCTTCTTCTTCTTCTTCTTCTTCAGACATGACCTTCAGACCTTCGTAGGTCTTCTTCTTCTTCTTCTTCTTCTTCTTCTTCTTCTTCTTCTTCTTCTTCTTCTTCAGACATGACCTCCAGACCTTCATAGGTCTTCTTCTTCAGACATGTCCTCCAGACCTTCATAGGTCTTCTTCTTCTTCAGACATGACCTCCAGACCTTCATAGGTCTTCTTCTTCTTCTTCTTCTTCTTCTTCTTCTTCTTCTTCTTCAGACATGACCTCCAGACCTTCATAGGTCTTCTTCTTCAGACATGTCCTCCAGACCTTCATAGGTCTTCTTCTTCTTCAAACATGACCTCCAGATCTTCATAGGTCTTCTTCTTCTTCTTCTTCTTCTTCTTCTTCAGACATAACTTCCAGACCTTCATAGGTCTTCTTCTTCTTCTTCTTCTTCTTCTTCTTCTTCTTCAGACATGACCTCCAGACCTTCACAGGTCTTCTTCTTCTTCAGACATGTCCTCCAGACCGTCATATGTCTTCTTCATCTTCAGACATGACCTCCAGACCTTCATAGGTCTTCTTCTTCTTCTTCTTCTTCTTCTTCTTCTTCTTCTTCAGACATGAACTCCAGACCTTCATAGGTCTTCTTCTTCTTCTTCTTCTTCTTCTTCTTCTTCTTCTTCAGACATGACCTCCAGACCTTCATAGGTCTTCTTCTTCTTCAGAAATGACCTCTAGACCTTCATAGGTCTTCTTCTTCTTCTTCTTCTTCTTCTTCTTCTTCTTCTTCTTCTTCTTCTTCTTCAGACACGACCTCCAGACTTTCATAGGTCTTCTTCTTCTTCTTCTTCTTCTTCTTCTTCTTCTTCTTCTTCTTCTTCAGACATGACCTCCAGACCTTCATAGGTCTTCTTCTTCTTCTTCTTCTTCTTCTTCTTCTTCTTCTTCAGACATGACCTCCAGACCTTCATAGGTCTTCTTCTTCTTCAGACATGTCCTCCAGACCGTCATATGTCTTCTTCTTCTTCAGACATGACCTCCAGACCTTCATAGGTCTTCTTCTTCTTCTTCTTCTTCTTCTTCTTCAGACATGACCTCCAGCCTTCATAGGTCTTCTTCTTCTTCTTCTTCTTCTTCTTCTTCTTCTTCTTCTTCAGACATGACCTCCAGACCTTCATAGGTCTTCTTCTTCTTCAGACATGTCCTCCAGACCGTCATATGTCTTCTTCTTCTTCAGACATGACCTCCAGACCTTCATAGGTCTTCTTCTTCTTCTTCTTCTTCTTCTTCTTCTTCTTCTTCTTCTTCTTCTTCTTCTTCTTCTTCAGACATGACCTCCAGACCTTCATAGGTCTTCTTCTTCTTCTTCTTCTTCTTCTTCTTCTTCTTCTTCTTCTTCTTCTTCAGAAATGACCTCTAGACCTTCATGGGCCTTCTTCTTCTTCTTCTTCTTCTTCTTCTTCTTCTTCTTCTTCTTCTTCTTCTTCTTCTTCAGACACGACCTCCAGACTTTCATAGGTCTTCTTCTTCTTCTTCTTCTTCTTCTTCTTCTTCTTCAGACATGAACTCCAGACCTTCATAGGTCTTCTTCTTCTTCTTCTTCTTCTTCTTCTTCTTCTTCTTCTTCTTCTTCTTCTTCTTCTTCAGACATGACCTCCAGACCTTCATAGGTCTTCTTCTTCTTCAGACATGTCCTCCAGACCGTCATATGTCTTCTTCTTCTTCAGACATGACCTCCAGACGTTCATAGGTCTTCTTCTTCTTCTTCTTCTTCTTCTTCTTCTTCTTCTTCTTCTTCTTCTTCTTCTTCTTCAGACATGACCTCCAGACCTTCATAGGTCTTCTTCTTCTTCTTCTTCTTCTTCTTCTTCTTCTTCTTCTTCTTCAGACACGACCTCCAGACCTTCATAGGTTTTCTTCTTCTTCTTCTTCTTCTTCAGACATGACCTCCAGACCTTCATAGGTCTTCTTCTTCTTCTTCTGCAGACATGACCTCCAGACCTTCATAGGTCTTCTTCTTCTTCAGACATGTCCTCCAGACCGTCATATGTCTTCTTCTTCTTCAGACATGACCTCCAGACCTTCATAGGTCTTCTTCTTCTTCTTCTTCTTCTTCAGACATGACCTCCAGACCTTCATAGGTCTTCTTCTTCTTCAGAAATGACCTCTAGACCTTCATGGGTCTTCTTCTTCTTCTTCTTCTTCTTCTTCTTCTTCTTCTTCTTCTTCTTCAGACACGACCTCCAGACCTTCATAGGTCTTCTTCTTCTTCTTCTTCTTCTTCTTCTTCTTCTTCTTCTTCTTCAGACACGACCTCCAGACCTTCATAGGTCTTCTTCTTCTTCTTCTTCTTCTTCTTCTTCTTCTTCTTCTTCTTCTTCTTCTTCTTCAGACACGACCTCCAGACCTTCAATGGTTTTCTTCTTCTTCTTCTTCTTCTTCTTCTTCTTCTTCTTCTTCTTCTTCTTCTTCTTCTTCTTCAGACACGACCTCCAGACCTTCATAGGTTTTCTTCTTCTTCTTCTTCTTCTTCTTCTTCTTCTTCTTCTTCAGACATGACCTCCAGACCTTCATAGGTCTTCTTCTTCTTCTTCTTCTTCTTGTTCTTCTTCTTCTTCT